>JAEOBE010287028.1:0-10786 GCA_022657655.1 Phrynoglossus myanhessei | reverse complement strand
AAAATGGTACAATGTACTGAAGTATTTATTCAAGTCAGATAATACACACATCACAACTTTATAGGATACCTCATCACAATTTTTCTTTATAAATATAGCCAGCTTTAGGCCAGCTTATGCTTATTTTCTGCAGTAACGTGCATGCCAAAGCAAAAGTACAGTAGCTGTCCACAGACCATGCTACAGTGAACCCCAGAGTTGTGGTGAACCACATGAGATAAAAAAAAAAGATTCAGGTCTGGATTTCTTAGGGTTGGCATGAGTAAATGTATGAGCTGCCTTAACACGATGCCAGGTAATGTGTAAGATACATTAAAGTGCGTACGGTAACATACTGTAACAACTTCCAGATATGAAGAAGGACTTAACCCCTTAGTGACTCAGATCCAGAAACATTTTTCACTTCTGGGGACCCTACTGATTTTGCCACTTTGGCTATGTGTTTTTTTACCCATAATTTCCATCTTTCTCATACATTGCATCCCCTTGATAAAGTCTTGGAGATGGAACGCGTCGGGGCAGGGCCTACGGTTACCCACAGTTACCTATACTAATTGGAGAAGCTGCTCATTTCAAACTTTATGTAAGTTCAGATTTTAATTTTATCTTGATAAAACTATTACACTATTAATTGTATCTTAATAAAACTGTCGGGAGTTCTCTTATTTGAGGATGAAGTACTTTTAGAAATGGTGTTGAAAGAAAGATTGTTATTGGTGGAGACCAGCAGAATCCCGTTCCTGATTCTATAACAGTGGATCTTTTCTGAAGCCCTATATGACTGAAGTTTAACCGCTTAGGTCATCTACAATCGGAGAGTGAGATATTTCTCTGAGTGGTGTGGGGAAGAGAGCACGAACTAGGAGTACACTGCACTTCTGTCACAGTGTCATATATCATCATCGGACTTGATTTATATTTATTTGGGACTGAATTTATGTTGTTTTTGTCTGTTATTCACTGATGAATTGATATATGGTTGTGTCATTTGTTTATTGACACTGATATCTACATACTTATTATTCTAGTTGTATGTTTTGTAGGGGATTGAGATTCAGTATTCACACTGGTAGCTACAGCTTCCTTTAGATATTTATCAATATTGATTCAATATAGTATCATGGTTTGGATTGAGAGCACAACTAGGGAGTGGTAATGACTTAGTATAAAGGTCAGACGTATTGATAGCCAAAAGAAAAGTCTTAGTTATTGCACTTGGGGATCAGATGTGCCTGCTCTAGGACCCAGGGGACGATGTGGAATGCAAGTTCCCTTTTTCCTCTCTCTCTCTCACTCAATGGATGCCAGGAGACCAGGTGGAACCCCTCTTGCAATGGGGTCATATTAGGTTAGATGACATCTGTTCTTAGTTCTATTTGTCTTTTTGTCCTAGTGTAGGCGGGTGGTTAAAAGACAACTTTGAGCATGGTATGTCTGGCCCTAGTCTCCGGGGCAGTTATTTTTAATTAAAATATGAAAATATTGAATGTCTTATATATTATGACTCACCTGGTTTGGATCATACACCATTAGTCTGTTCTGATATTGTGCAGTGTTAGTCACTCCACCTGAAATAGAAGGTGATTCAGAAAATATCATAACAGCCAATGCATTATTCATGTTGTAAACACAGAAAGATAATACCAATAATATTCCAGTGATACCAATCATTTTCTCTAATTGGCTACGTTGAGCATTATGGCACTCATATTATATTTGATTCTCATAGCAGCAGCAATAAACACTAAAGTTACAACAAAAAAACAGGGAAACACATTAACACAAGATGAGCTTTGGACAGTGGTTTTGGTGCCTTTGGTAGGTCTTTCATACACAGAAATTAGTGTTTTAGCAGCAATCAAGCATAGATGATTAAAATAAATAGCTCCTCTATTGAGGAAGGTGACAATTAAAATGCCATCCTTTTCTCCACCATTCATGAAAAGCCCAGGCCCTTTACCAACATGTTTTTTAAATCGATAATGAAGGCCCCTAACATTGTGTTTAAAGCTACAGCTAGCTGCCCCCGACTGCTGCTGTAGGAAGTGTTTAAGTGGACCCACAATTGAACTTTGCAGATCACATAACTGAATTGGGTACATTTCTGCATTATCAAATACATTTTTAGAGTAAAACGGTAACTCTCTTGCCAAGAATAAAATGGGCATTGATTGTGTAATTTTATTTCACAATCATTTGCAGAATGGCCAAATACTGGATCTATCAAGGTAAGTTCCTGTCAAACTGTATTTATTTTTCTGTTCATAATTTGATAATTCTCCAGAAGCAGTAATGCAGTCCCTATTCCATCAGTGTATTATGTTCAGTATAATTATTTCAGATTTTTCAACAGAACCTTACACTGAAAGGTTAATGTTCTGCTGCTTGAGAAAAGTATGCTTCACATGCACAGCAATACAGAATCTATAAGGCTCAGATAATAATTTGCAAACCATACACTCTCCTCATTACCTACTTCAGTGGTTGCATATGGCATGCACTGGCTGATGCTAATAAGAGAGAAAGTAATTACCAGGTCTCTGGGGAATCATGCTTTAGTGTTTTGGCTTTACAGTGATAACATTTTATTCTGCTTGCAAAATATATGTCTCTATGGCTGCACAAAACCACCCAGTTCCCTATTCTTTAAATCTTAATCCATAGAAGAACCCGTACTTCTATAACTCTCTGACAGGTGAAGAGAGCTTACATTCAATGGGACAATGCAGGCAAAACCATACATTCAATGACTGGGTCAACTATTGCAACACAGTGCCTAGTGAATGCATGGCAAGTGAAAATTGATCCATCAGTACGAAAGTTCTATTCGATTTCCATTCTGGACTATGTTTTTTAACTTGTTGGAAAATTTTTCCCGAACTTTCGATCTTCAAATAGTGAATGCCCTTTTCATTTGAAAACAACATTTACTATGATGAAAAAGGGAATCGAAAGTAAAAAAACAAAATCGAACAACCATTCTAAAATAACGTTCGATCAGTCGTTCAATTCTTTTTTTATACTCGGTTCTTTTCAAATACAGCTTGAACAATCGTTAGGAAAAAAAAATCGCTAAATCTATTCCCAGCTTAAGTGCTCCTTTCTATCGTCTGTGTTGGCCGACAGGCCAGCAGGTTGTCCACAGAAGTCTGTGCTATAATATCAGAAATATGTAGCTCCTGGAACATATCACCAGCACCCAACAGTAAGCCATAGCATTGGAACATGGGGAGTGGCTGATTGGAGGTAAATCATCAATTATACAGGATTGCAGAACAGGGCAAGGGGAGACCTTTGGGTGACAGGGACACAAAAGTGCTAGATGTTAACAATAGCAGAACCATGTCTGTTGGATCTCCGTAAGTAAGGATCTACAGAGGAGAATAGCTTAGGTCAGGGATGAGGAAAAAGGATAAGTGTACTTTATTTCAAAGTGCACCTATCTCTTAAAATACATTTTTCAAACAATAACATTCTTCAAATATACACTCCACATTTATTGTAATGTGTTTTGATACATTACTATTGAATCCTCTCAATGGAATCTTTATAGAAAAGTGCAGTTTTAAGACAACTTAGACACTGAAAGTAAACCTGTATTTTGTTTCAAAGACGAAACAAACATTCTGATGCACTTTTCCCCCACATTCTCAGAGCACCCAGATAGTCCTGTGCAACTTTCTGAACACTGGAACCTTCAGATAACTCAATTACGTCTTCTCCCATTAAAAAAAATAGTAAGCTATAATATGGGGTGGCAGAGGGAGTGGTGTGCATTCCCCATACCTGAATGCATCAAGTATTTCTCAGCATTCTGGCTGTAAATTGTTGTATTCTAACACAAGGCAAGTGAGTCAAGATACAACATTGTTCCTGGCAAAGTCTAGTTTTACTTCCAAAGTTTGCAGGCAAATCAAAAAACATTTATTCTATGGCAAATGCTTTTGCCTGCTTGCCCATTGAGGACTTTTTTCTTCATTTTACTGGAAAAACCTCTTTACAACCAGCTACTTTTTACTCCCATAGCTGTTGAGAAAGGTGAAAGGTGGACAATTGTTTTTTTGCCAGCTATATTATGGTGGGTCATAGGACCATACCGGATATGTCTTGTAACAATAGACAGGTTGTCTCATTGCCCATCATTCTTGTTGGTACAGCTGCCTGGCAATGGCTATCCTAATCCATTTGGTTTCTACTTACATTTTATTACTCCTCACCTATGTTATGTTTACATGACCACACACCTTCATTTAAAATATCACCACTGGTGTTACATCTGCTTACTTCTGTTTGGACTAATCAGATGTTTTTATCTTTTATTTTAGCACTTTTTTGCCACTTTAACCCAAACAATAGGCACAAATTCCAGGTTCTTTTGTAATGTAAAAAAAAAACAGTCTCAAAGAAAGAGAGAATAAACACAAACACAATGTGGAATATTTTACTCCTCTTCAGCAATGTTGGAGGTCCTTGATAATTATATGCACTTCACATACCTCTTCTCTCACTTTTAGATTAATCTTCTGAAATGAGATGCAGTGGATTTGCATACAGATTTGACGACACAAAAATAGATATGAAATTATTAACAGTCTATATATCTTGTAATTTTTTTCCTAGTGTGGAGTACCCTTGCCTACAGCGATATTCTTGGCTTTGAAAGTCATCAGGCTGATTTGCCTGCTCTTAGGTTATGGTACCCCATGCTGCTACACTGTCCCCTGCAATCAAAGCACTTGCACACATTCCGCAGTTTCCCCTAATAAGTATATTTTATTGATTGGCAGTTTTGATCTGCCTCCCCAGGGGGATAATCTGCATCTTACCAGCATTCTATAGATACATCTGGCATTAAATATGCCATCTTAAATGAGCATCAATTTTCAAAAACAACTTTTCTTCTAACTTTGAAGTGACACGGATGAAATTTAAAATATATTCTGCCTAAAAAAATTTGAATTAACTATGCTGCATTTTATCCTTGAAGTTGTAGTCAAAGTATACCACAGGCTACTGAAAATTTGAACCTCTCAAAAGGCTGAAAGAGAACGCCACCGGAAAGGTGAATGGAAAGTTATTTCAATGATAAATACCAATATTTTGCAGAATGACAGAACCGTTCGGCAACCAGCCTTTTCCGGGAATTGGTAATTTCTCTATAAAGAGTTTCATGATTCAAGTGCTTATTCAACTTAGGTTAGCAAATGACAGCTGTGAGGTTCTCTGCAATGAAATGAACTGTGCCTACATGGTTTAATAGAGGCTCGGTAGAAGATTCTCTATAATGTTTAGACTTCAGTGACTGGTATCAATTGTTAAAGGCTTATACATGATGTATAACGCTACTGACGATGGTGGTCATGACAATCTTTACATGTTTCAAAATCCCTTGAAAAACTAAAACCACTTTACAGACAGGCTGGAAGCAAATCAGTCAAACGGGTTTTACAATATTTTATTTTCTATTCCTATCAGTATGATCTAATTGTATTCCACAAGGCCAGTCCTTTATCATTTTTTTTTTACTTATAGCAGCTTTTGGTAGGATCCTATAGAGCCACTCTTGTGTGCTATTTAACTGTGTGTATCTCCATAAAGGCACAGGCATGGAAAACCATTCATTTGTCCCCCCCTTTCCTCCCTGTTCTATTCTCTAAGCTAGTAGATGGACAGCTAATAGAGTCTGTGCTCTTCCTTGTGATCTTGTAATAGACAGGATGTTCCAAGAAGCAGTTGGCGCCAACTGTTCTAAATCATGATGGCTGGAAGTGCTTAGGAAAAAATGAAGAAATACTTTTCTAGGCGATGTATATTTGTTTGATCTGGATTCATTATTGAAAAAATGTTTGATTGTTTAATAGTACTTTAATTGGATTGAGTTTATACGGCATAATAATAAGATACAGCATATCATGTCACTTTGACTTATTTCTAAAAAGCATTTAAGTGATTGGACAAGTTAAAGAATAAATAACCACTAACCTGAGATCCAGAGAAGGCCATCTGCTACACATCCAGCATGACATGAAAGAGACCTGTCAAACGACTGCACAAAAGTCCACTTGTTCTTCTTTGGACAGTATCGTTCTACAGATGGCAACACCTGTCGGAGTTCATTCCTACCACCCACAGCATAAAGACAGTTGTCTAGTGCACCCAGGACAAAATGTTCCCGGCAATTTTTCATTGGAGCGATTTCAATCCACGTATTGCTTCGAGGATCATATCGACAAGCTGTCCTTACAGCACAAGTACGGCCAGTGGCATGTTCAACTTCTCCCCCTGCAGCAAATAGAAAGTCGCCCATGATTGCGACACAGTGGTGACTCCGTCCTACAGGCATGGGTGTCAGTTCACTCCAATTTGCAATTCCAGCTATATGAACATTATCCTGATCAACAGGATTAAAGTATCTTAATTCTCGAACTTTACAGATTTCCCGCTTTTTACCACCAACAATGTAAAGGGTACTGGACTGGAAGCGTGGTTTTGTCCTTATGGTCTGCCATATTGGCTGTGCATAGATATTTTCATGATATTCCAAGGCTTCATTTACAAGTCCCGTTGCCTTTTCACTACTTTGAATCAAAGGATGAGAAAGGGCGACAGTGTGAAGTGTATTTGTATCCATGAGGCCAAAACGTACATACTGCAGCAGTTCATCTATGTATTGGTATCGGCAGTTATGCTCCAGCCACCCAACAGCCAACTAAAAAATATGAATGGGTTAGTGTTAAAATCGTGCTTTAACCATTGATAGTTTATCTAATAATGTCTATGGACCACATTTATCAAAAATGACTCATTACAAACTTGACTCTGATAAACAATTACATTCCAACCACCTTTTTTTAAGTTCAGTTTGTAAAATAGGAGCAGTAATCTAAATCAGGGCTGAAACAAGGGGGCCAGGAGGGGCAGCTAATTTAGGCACTGTGGTTTCACAAGATGATACTGCATGGCAACTCAAGAGCTGGAGCCTGGGGCAGATCAACAAAGTTACTGGGCCTTCATCATCACCATGGTTGGTATCAGTCTGGATATGCCACTGAGGCTCTGGCTATTGAATGTGTCAGCTGGGTCCTTATTTCTGTTACTAGGCAGAAGACCATGGTCTCTCTCCTTACATGGCATTAATGTGGAACTCCCTTCCACAGTTAGTGGTATCAACTGACAACACAGATAATTTCAATAAACATTTTTATGAGTACCTCAGGTCCCATAATATACAGGGTATAGGAGTCATAGCAATATGTACACACACAAACACACACATACATCTTGGTTGTACCAGATAGACCTGTCTCTATTTTAACCTTACAAACTATGTATCTGTGTAAATTACAGTGGCTGGGAGTGAATTGTAGCATCCACTAATGCTTCCAGCCCACCAAGAGTCAAATCCTATAATGCATACCCTGTCTAACTCCAATAGCACCAGCTGAGCAGAGCACCAGATGAAAGCCTTCGTACAGAGCAGGAAAAGAAAAGGAAAGAGGAGCTGGAAAAGGCAGTCGAGGTAGTAAGTCACGCAGTACACTTCTGGTACACTTTCTGTCTTCTTTACCTTGAATAAACGTTACCTAACTCTTGTCCACTCTGTGTCTCTGTCATGTCCTCTGTTTTTCATTTGTAATCACAGGTTTCTATTATTCTGGCATCTATTCCTTATGTGTCAGTGTACACAGGCTGGAACATGTAGTCTAACTTTGCAAATAGTGCTGTTAGCCCCATATTTGGTCACGGTACATGTGTTAGACCTTTGCTGTATTTATAGTCTAGCATACTCTTATGCTGCTATTAGCCTCTCCCCTTTTCCTGTCCCAATCTTAGGCTTACTGATTTTGGGAAGGTCCCAGGTATGCTTATTACTTGCCTGTCTTCCCTTTTATTATGACTCTGGTCAATCTGGACCTATAGATAATTAATGCAAGGAGACTGGATCCAGAGAACACACTGCAGGAAGGTCCCACAACATCACTATACATTTCTGGGGCCACCTGAAACCACATTTGTGCACCAGGAGCTATGTAGGTACACTGAGACATGTAAGGTGACAGGTGGAAGTGGAAAATCCCAGCTACAGAAGAAGATCAGCAACACACTGACACGAATTGATGTGTAATAAACAGGGAAAAGGGAAGGGGGGCATGGATTGGCATCTTTGCCCTGGGCACTTATCTAAATAATCAATGTAGATAACAACCTTTTATGTTAGACACTTGTGATAAATTAAGCTCCTAATATTGTGAGATGACATCAATTGAATTATTTATTATGGCAATACAGGTAGCAATGGTGATGTGCAAACTTCAGCAATGCACAGTAACCAAATGGATTCTAGATATTTCTAAAAAACAAAATTATATACTGTAGATCACTAAAACTAGATTTATTTACACTTCTCAATAGTCTTGCTTTTTTATGTATATTTATGTTGGAAACACATTTTGTAATGAATATAGTGCTGAATATTAAGCTCCATAACATGCATGATCGTCACTAATGGTATCTGTTATTTAGGGCTGGATTCATCTTCAATTCTTTTCTCCAATAAAGATTTCCTTTAAATAATCCTGAACACTTATAATAGTGCACACAATCAAACTGCTGGAGCCAAATTGAACAAAGACTGAAGCAAATTAAAGATAGACCAAATAAATGATTTATATACAACACAAATCTATTGTAACGTACCCTATTGGTTAACTTCTGCTTAATCATTCAGTAGGTGGTAAGATACCCATGACCTTTAGTTAGAAACCGTTTATTGTTTATAAGTATGGGAATAAGACTGCGTTCATACCGCAATCAGTGCAATTGTGTCTCAGTTTTCTGGCAATTTATGTGACTGTGTACTTTTGCCTTTTTAGAAACACACGATAAATCGCACGTTTCAGCAGTCTATGGAGTGGAATCGCGCAACACATCGCCCCAAAAAAGGGTCCCGGAAAAGCCAGAGTGACAGCCAATTTGTCCTGCCACGAAGGACTTGGAGCGCGACAGTATCACTCTACAAAACACAGTGGTGTGAACGTAACCTAAGGTTTGCAGACTGCAATAAACTATATACTTTGCTAGGCATTTAGGAAACTTTTTTTCTGGCAAATCCTGACCTGCTTTTCTTCAATAGATACTGAATTTTCTGAGATTGTTTGAAATTTAGTGCTATGTGGAAAAATTTAACTTTACTAACATCACATAAATTCCTTTTTTTAATAAAAAAAAAAAAATTGCTCCAATGTATCTTTTTGATGTGCTTTACTCTCTACCAGTACTTTATCAAATCTGAAATCTCAATGAGGTAAACATTGTAGAGGATGATGCCAGTAATCTGACCTTGACGTGTGTGCAGACTTCTGGCAGCGGCCCAATTACAATAGCTGGGGAAGGAGGATGCTGGGAAATTCTGCCTACAGGGTGTTGTTGCCGTGGTTGCAAGGAAGGAAAATTAGATTCTTTTTGCAGTTATGTTAAATATCAGGTTGCAGATTAAAATGCAAAGGCAATGTTTAATATTATTAAATTACAATGTAGTCCCTATAGCAATTACCTTAAACTCTAGCGACTAAACTGTGGCCCCAGGGCCCCATGCAGCCCTCTTGAACCTAGAATGTGGCCCTCAGGACCCCTGCAGACAGCAGTCTATGTTTTATTGCCTACACTAGCCAGTGAAGGAATAATACTCATTAAAGTGACTTCTAGTGGTTAATGGTTTAGTTCAATGAGCAGTTAAAACTTTGAGTGTGGGGGGACCCCACTGGAAAAGTTAATAAACATTTCTGCTGGAGTTCTGCTTTAAGCTTAACATGCCCAAGGTCATATGTTGCAATCATCTATAACACTCTGTCTATAAAATTATTAACTAAACACTGTAAAACTCATGTTATCCAATGAGGATATATATTGGGGTTTATTGAGGTTTGTCTACCACTATGCAGAAGAAACATAATCAAAAGAAGGTCTTGTTCAGGTTGTGTGAAAATATAAGCATCCTCATCTTTAAACTATCAAGAGCAACCGTGGAAGCTGTGTCCAAAAAAAACAGAGCTAGAGAAAAAAATGCTAGTCAGAAGTGTAGCCTGTGATGTCTCCACAGATGATAATTTCTCCAAGACTGGTGTAGCATGCATACGTCTCTGTGTGAAGACAGCCATCTTGGTAACAGCAGGACTTTGCGTTACTCATATTAGAGCTGCCCTCTCCGATCTGATGACTCATAAGGAGTAATCAAGCAACAGAAGAGCTTCAGAAAGTACAGATCAATAGATTGGATGATTAGATGTTTGCACTAGGGTTTTGTTTACAGTAAGGCTGGGTATACACGCTTCAAATATCGACCGCAGCTTGATGATCCGGTCGATATGTGAAGCTTGTGTAAAATTGTCAGGTGTTTTCCAGCAGGCTTCCCTTGATCATTTGATCAAAGGAGCCTGCTTAAAAATATTTCTTGAGGAGATTGTGCAGCCAACAGGCTGTGCGCTCCTCGCTGGTATTCTGACAAGCGGCTGCCGAATGCAATGTAATCAGCATGGGGGTTCTTGCATGGACTCTTGAAGTGCCAGTATGGGAACCCAGTCGGTGTATACCCAGCTTTAGGAGAACAGTGAGCAGCATAGCAGTGACATCATCAAATGTTACTCTTGATCTCATGAGGCTAGCAGTCGCTGACACAGTGCCTTAGATCACACATTGTAGATATACACTATGAGACACAAGACGCATAAAGGCTGCTATAGACGTTACAATTATTGTACCAACCCTGATCGATCGTCAGGGTTAGTAC
>JAEOBE010286457.1:0-10086 GCA_022657655.1 Phrynoglossus myanhessei | reverse complement strand
AATGCAAGACATGAGGTTAGGAGGGCCCTGCTCGTGAGAGCTTACAATCTAGGAGGGAATTATTGCCTCAGTCATGATGTTTTAATTGCTAGCAGATGCTACAGCCTGCTGATTGTGTAGCTTATTCCATAGCAAGCCATTTATTCATTGATTTGATGATAATTCAGTACTTCTACTCGTTATTTTCTACTTCTAATTAATTGTGAGCAATTTTAGTAGCACGGCTGAGCTACTAAAACTCTCCCGTGTAGCTCTAAGTTAAGGAGATGAATGCCAGCAAAGGGTTACTCTTATGCTTTTGACATGTGTCAAAGATATGCTTTACTGAGCTGCCATCTCAGAATAACCTACAAGATGAAGCTAAAGAAGAATAATTTCTCCTCATAGTGAATTTTAGATCTTTCTGTAAAAACTACTAACATTCATCTGCCCAAAGAGAAAGAAACCAAGGGCATCTTGCTAGCCAGGCTTGGATACATTGGATACATTGCAATCCTCAGTGTATGTCTGGAGGAAACAATCCATATCCCTCTACGGAAGCATTACTGGTAGGAATGCACCTGTTTTTCTTAGTATTTATGAACTAATATATTTACATGTTTTGTATACTGAGCGTATATTTTCATGTCTTTTTTTCTTTTTTTTTAACCCCAACTGGTTATGTTAATAAAGCTTCAAGATTTCCCACAGTCTGGCTTATTCACAACAGGAGAGCTTAGCTGCATGTTAAGCTATACACAGACCACAGGGTAACATGTATTGGAGACAGAACAGCTATATCTCCAAATAACATTAAATTAATATCACCTGTGTATTTTTCCCCCATAGCTTTTAACCTCATATGGACTGCCTTTTGTGGAATTGGCAGCAGGATGTGGAACCCATCACACTCCTTACTGATCTGATTCTTAAGGTGGGTGCAGCAGCGAAGAACAGATGGCAATGATCTAGTCAAACAGTACAAAGGATTTCACAGGCATTCCAAGTTGATTGCTGTTTATCCGTTTATTGCATTAATTAACATCACAGAGAAAGTGAAATGTACACATTTCAGGTCCCCTTCCTCAGGCAGTAATAGCAGTGACCTAATAATAGCAGTTACTTCTATTATTTTCTGATGAAGGGGACTGGAAACGTGTACATTGCACTATCTCTGTGATGTTAATGGATGCAATAAAGGGATAAACAGCAATCGACTTGGAGTGCCAGCGAAATCCTTTCTACTGCAGCCTAAATGACACATGTGCGCCGCTCGGCTTGCAGGTTTTTAGTAATGCCTTCAGAAAATGAAATTGCTCACACTGTCATGAGAACACAATGGGAGTTTGACAGTTTGTAAACAGCCACCAGCCATGGCTGTGAACAAGCTGTCATGTAGTGTGCAAGAACACAGTAGAAAGATCTGCATTTGTATGTAAACTTAAAAATGCAGATCTAAATGGGATTTTTTAAACTGATATCAACTCCTATTATAAGCTGATATCAGTTAAAAGGTCCCATCCCAATCTGCAAAGTAAAAAACAGAAACACATACACTACAGTACACTATTAACCCCTAAATTGACCTGCTAATCACATATCACTCAGCAATGTCAATAGTACCGCAACAGCGTACAGTATTTTGTCACTGTATTATTGTCACTAGTGACATCAAATAGTATTAGATCAGTGCCCCTCCCAGTCAGAATTATTTAGCGTCATTCCCGTCACACTAATTAGACACTGATCGCTGTCATTACTAGTATAGGTGTGAAATAACTAGTATATACAGTATACCATAGTTTGTAGACGTTATAACTTTCACATAGATAAATAAACAAATAATATACATCTATTGGATGTTTTCCTACTAAAGACATGTAGCAGAATCCATGTTGGCCGAAATCTATGAAGAAATTGATGAAAAAGATGATTTTATTGTTTTTTTTTTCAAAGCAGACAGTAGAAATATTTTTCTATATTTCTTTTTCTCATAATGTTCGGTCTTTATTCATTTATATAGCAAAAAATACCACCAAAAGAAAACTTTCTTTTTGCAAAAAAATTATATATCAATTTTATTTGGGTACAATGTAGCTTGGTGGAACGATTGCCAGTTAAAGTGGCACATCTCTGAATGCAGAAAAAATGGCCTGGTCCTGAAGGGGATATAACCTTCCGTGGGTCAAGTGGGTAAATTACCTTTGCAGAAGTTATTTGGGAGATATTACATCATTCAACAGTTAAAACCTATTCTCTGAAAGAGTTAATGGAGAGACTTTCAGCAGTACACTATATTGTATCTTATAGGGTGGGTGATGTTGGAGAGTTCATGTGTGGCCAAGGCTTTGTGAACCCCTATAACAGACATGTAGACACATCTGACCCAATGAGCGCAGTGACCAATACTATAGATCTTAGAGCATGGCAATAAACTAAATCTGGGTATAGATGTTACAATTATTGTACCAATCCTGATCGATTGCCGTGTGGTCGAAGGGACCGCTCAGCTAATAGGCTACGTGGTCCCCGCCGGCATCACGATGGCAGCTGCCGGCCATCATGATACAATAGCACAGTGGGGGGTTCCTGCACCGGTGCTCAAAGCATCTGTGCTGGGAACCCCATTCAGTTAACTTCATTCCGCTTTTGCTGAACGAAGTTAATTGAAATGTCTATTCCCAGCTTAAGAATGAACCAGTAGACCCATGGAAAACATGAACATGGTGGAACATATACATGCTATGTAGATAGCGTCCCTATGGAACTGAATCCTCATGAGTCCTACCCAGTGTACAGCATACATCTGGGCAGCACTAGGCTTTGCTGGCAAGTTTATCCGATGTACATCCGCACATCCACTTTTATGTGCCGTAGGCTGCAGAACTCAATAAAACTTATAGTTTGTGAACTGAAACCCACTGTATATCCTGACTGATTTTTATTAACTGAGCCATAAAACACATGGAAATTGGATAGCAATGTCATAGTCATTTCTTTACAGGCAAGGCGAGCTGCTTAGATTCTTTTTACCTTCTGAACTCTTTTAATTTGTTTCGTAAGATTGCAGAAACGGATGCTGCCAAGTTAGGCCAGTAGCACGGCTGCTAAGGTACCCGGCCCTAAAGACTTGGCATGTGCTACTGGGTGAAGCCTTTTTTTTCCTGGATAATTTACTTCATATGGGATGATTGAAGACATTCTGCTGAATATTAAATTACAGGTCTGAAAAGTAGTAGAAGAGCAGCCTGTCCTCACACAGCCTCCAGCAAGAAATCTTCCATCTGACTCACGTGTCACATTGCACACAGAGGAAAGAGACAGGGCAATTTTTTTCCAAGAATTTGGGAAAATGCTTAAGATGTCTCCGTTCACCTTTTCAGACTTCTTACTGTTGAAATTACAGTTAATAGAATCTAAATGAGTCTGTAAGCTGAACAGAGAGAGCAGATGCCTCCTCTATAGTGGTGATGTGTTTCATTTTATTGGTCTCCCCACTTCAAAGGCAACACACCTGGATTAGAACATCAAGATGGCAATCGCTATGGAACAGAAAACAATAATTGTCCTGACAAAGGAACAGTCATGGTATTATTTCCTAAAGTGGACAAAGTGCACTCAAAGATGAGCTACTACATGTAAAAACATTATTACATGGGTGGGTGACCATCACATTCAGGAATGTTATTAACTTAGGCTGGGTATAGACACATAGAATATCGACTGAATTTTGATAGGCTATGTGTGTGTAACACCGTCTGTTTTTTTTTCGACTGGCTTCCTTCGATCTACCAATCTTAGAAGCCTGATTAAAAGATTTTCTGGAGGAGACCTCTCAGCCTACATGCTCCTCACTGTTTTTTTGACAGCGGCCACCATCTGCTTGTTAAAATACATTGTAAACAGCGTGGGGTTCCCGAACGGACGGCCAAAGCGTCTGTATAAGAACCCCATTCAATTTATTTTGTTCAGCCACTAGCCAAAGGAAATAAATTGAAGCATGTATAACCAGCCTTAATCAAGTCCCTTGCCTCTTGTTTCTACTCCTTATTCCTCCAGGTTGTGAAATCATATAGGCAGGACCCTCCCTTCAATTGCCTCTTGTTGTTTTTGTTACATATCAGTATTTGAAACACTTTAATTTCCCCTTTAAGGCTAAAACAGCCTTCACTCTTCTAGGAAAGTTTTCTACAATATTTTGGAATCTATGTGATAATTTGTGTCCATTCAGTCACAAGAGTTTATGCGAGATCAGGCACAGATTTAGGAAGAAAAGATCTGGTTGCAACTGGGGTATCAATTCATGACAAAGGTGTTTGATATGGTTGAGGCAAGGGCTCAGTGCAGACTATTTGGGTTTCTCCACACCAAATTCATCAAAGCCTTTATGTCCATGGACAACAGTCATGATGAACAGGAAAGAAACTTCTCCAAACTATTGCAGGGTTGGATGTTTAGAAGTGCATAGTTGTCTTTTTATGCTTTATTAACAGTAGTATCACAATTTGGTTGGATGTCCAGATACTTTGGCCACATAGTGTAGGTGTGAAGGGCCACATACTGTATGTTTGGCTGTAACACCAAACTGAACCATCATCCCAGGTATTCAGGTTGTTCTCTGAAATCTGAAAGGGACCAGAAAAACGCATGGAGTTTGTATTTTCTCCCTGTGCTTGTGTAAGGTTTTCTCCAGCTACTCAAAAAACATGCAAGCAAGTAAAGTTTTTTCAAATGAACTCTTGCAGTGGGGCTACCACTGCGCTGCAAGGGTTAACTTCTTGTTTTAGTGTAGGGAAGCAATTATACCTATTTGATCCACAGTTCCACCTGGCTGCTGGACAGGTCCTCATCTTTGCAAGTCACCAGTAGTCTATGGGTCCATGATATCATCATGTCTAATGCAGGTCCATTAGACATGAAGACACTGAGATATATACCACAGCCATAACGGTGGGGTAGAGAGGAAAGTACTGACTGTCATAGGACAGGAGTTATTTTCACTACTAGACCAAAATGAGCCCTTTACTCTTGTAGTGTCGGGGCAACCCTACTGCAATGGTTAATTTGGGGGAAAAAAAACCCAGAATACTTCTTTAACTTAATGAATAAGTCCCTCCTTAGATCCAGAAGTGAATATCAGAGTCCCCCCTTAGATCCAGAAGTGCTATCAGAGTGCTTCCATAGATTCAGGGGTGCCCATCAGAGTCCTCCCTTAGATCCAGGAGTGCCCATCAGAGTCCTCCCTTAGATGCAGAAGTGCCATCAGAGTCCTTCCATAGATCCAGGGGTGCCCATCAGAGTTCTCCCTTAGATCCAGGAGTGCCCATCAGAGTCCTCCCCAGATATCCAAGAGTGTAAATCAGGGTTCCCTTCTTAGATCCATGAGTGTCTGTCAGAGACCTCACTTAGATCCAGGAGTGTCTGTCAGAGACCCTATGTAGATACTGGAGTACCCATCAAAGTTCCTCCTTTAGACCCAGGTGTGTCCATCAGAGTTCCCCTCTTAGATCCAGGAGTGTTCATCAGAGTACCTCCTTTAGATCCAGGAGTGCCCATCAGAGTCTGTCCCTGATGCAAATACAAGAGCTAAAAGGAGCCCGCACTCCAGAACCTATAGTTGCCATAAGAGCAGAGGTGTTAGTTATCATAAGTTTGCAAAAATATGTGAAGCCACACTGAGACTTCAAGGTCCCTCTGCACAGTGTGGGCTATCGCTAAGCATTCTGTGCACCCACCCAGGGGCTAACAAGGCAGTAATCAACCTGTGATGTCAAACGCACAACAGGAGATCAGCACATGGGACCCGGCTCTAGTGGCTGAAAACATACCAGTGGTTCAGCTATCCACCCAAACTGCTCAATGAAAGGTGCAAGAGCAAGCAGCACTGTTAGCACTGGTCAGCTGGTTTAATCAAAGACTGTGTAAAGCCTGAGCCTGAGAGGGTGCACTAAACACATGGGGTGCTGGGGTGATAACAATTTATCTGCTGTTGTGCGTTCACACCACAGATTGATTACTGCATTGTTAGCCCCTGGGTGAGTGCACAGAATGTTTAGTGACAGGATCACACTGTACAGAGGGACCGTGAAGTGGTAGTGTGGTTTCACATATTTTAGCAAACTTATGATGACTAACACCTCTGCTTGTATGACAACTATAGGTTTTGGAGTGCAGGCTCTTTTTAACCCTTAGAAGAGAGTGTCTATCAGAATCCCCTCTTAGATCCAAGAGTGCCTACCAGAGTCCACCCCCCCCCTCCTATTAGATCCAGAACTGTCCATCAGAGCCCCGCTTAACTCTAGGAGTATCTGTAAGGGTCTCTCCTTAGATACAGGAGTGCCCATGAGAGTCCTCCCTTAGATTTAGGAGTGTCTGCAATATTCCCCTCTTACATTCTGGGGTCCCCCTTACTACCATATGTGCCTAGTACAGCCCCCCTTACCCTAAAGAGGGCATCGCAGCAGAATGGAAGCCGGGAGATGCAGCTGGACTGGACAAAGTCCAACCCTCCTGTCAATGCTAAGGGTGGGGCAATTACATCATTGGTTGCTCAGATGCTGGTGGTCTTAGTAAGTCACCATGGTGAAGGGAAGCTGGGAACTAGGGATGGGGGGGATGGGGGTGAGGGTCACGGCAACCTGGCAGTGGATCTGCTGGTCTTCATATTATGATAGGTTAAAATTTTGTAATATCCCATCGTGGCCTGCAGGCTATAGTTGGGAGGATCATGGGAAAAGCTGGCACTACATTAAGAGACTAGACTATTATTTTCTTAGGTCAGACATAATTATCTATGACATGGTGGATAAGGGTGGTCCCACATGAATGAAAAATTATATATTTTCCATATCTACCTTGTTATTAATAGCACATAGATGATATACATTAGACAAGTACATTTCGTCTTATGGCAAATGCAAATTCAAATGCATCCAAATGTCTGAATTCCAAAATATGTGAATTCAAACAAATTTAGCATTTAGTCATTTAACAAAAATTTTGGGTCAATCTGAATTTCATTCAAAATAAAACTAAATCTGACATATGACTGTTTCTGGCCAATCAGATGTGGGATTTTTTTGGCAGATGGGGGGTTCTTAAAAATAAAAAACACAATAACAATGTCCCTGTGAACTGCCAAAAGCTGAACAAAAAAAAAAAAATGTTTTATGTCACTTTCAATGAAACATACACACGCAACGCTGAATATTGTGCATTTGCGCAAACAAACGTTTGTTCACAATAAGCCTCCTGAAATGAAAGGAAATTCAGAAATATCTGAATCATGAACCAAATTGGCTTTCAGACCCGAATTCTGAAATCCAAACATAAGAAATATCTGAATCCACACAAAATGAAACACATTTTTTACCACCTTACATGTCTGATATACATGAATTCTTTTTAAGTGAATACTTTTGTGTAACATATTTTATGTTTATGTGTCATTTTAGGCTAGGTTTACACTACAGCGTTTTTCCACGCGTTTTGTGTGCGCAAAAACGCTGATACCGGCGGCCCCGACGGTTCGCACTGTAGCATTCAGAGCACACGTTTTACGCTTGTTCCAAATGCCTGCGGCTCTGCCGGAAAAATCCGCTCAACATGTGCGGGTTACCGGCGGATCTGCAAGAAACCCTATGGCTTGCTATGGGCAGTCCCCTCCCCTTTTCCACGCGTTTCTGCACTTTTTTTGTGGGTGTTTACACTGCAAAACGCGCTGAGAATGCACGGAGATCGCCTGTGCCAGTGTCAACCTAGCCATTACACACAAGGGTGACCTAATCGATAGAAAGGGCAAGTAACTGTTTTGCTGAGAACACTGCAACACGGACTTTAATATGACTGGATTCCTAGAGGTTATGGAAAATGAACTGAAACATATTCTTTTATTGTTAGCTGTTCCAGCACTCCGGCCTGATGAGAGAAAATGACGCAGAACTTTCTGTTTGCTTTGGAACTGGAGAGCTGCTGAACAGACAGATGAGCCATTGAAATCACAAAGCGTAAATGGGGGGGTTGCCCTCTACTGGTCACTTCTCTGAGAATTCCATGGCTGGTGTAAGGCCAGTAGCCCCGCTTGCCAGTAAGTGATGTAAAAGTCTGCGGTAAGACAAGGTTGGCTGAGTACATTCCAGGCCTTATTCTGCAGTGCATTTAGCTATGAGACACGGCTGAAATATCCGAAGACTACAACCCATCATACGTGAATTAAATAAACATTTACAGGCCACAGAAGCCGGGTAGAGACAATAGTCATTCTTTGGTCACTGGTAATATTTTAAAGACTTAGCTTGTTCTTTAAAAGTGATTTACATGCTTTTAGCCACCGGGAAAGGAAAATTCTTCAAGTCCCCGAACACCAGCGGGTCACTTTAGTCACAGAACAGGTACAGGACAAAAGACATTCCGCACATTCTATAAATATGACATTTAGTCTGCCTCAAGCTGGTCACAGACATTGAAGGTGGAGGCACAAACCACCCGAAGCTTTTGTTTTCTTTGTAGATGATTACATTAGAAGGTGTATGTGTCTACTAAACACACGGAATCTCTTCTAACGTCATATCGTCTTTAGAGGAAAAAGTGATTATGTCAAAATATTCAACATGAGGGAGTTCTATATATAGTTTGGTTAGAAAAGTCTACTACCTACTCTTGGTTCCGACAAACAAAAAGACTACTTGCAACTCGCTGGATCTGGCAAAAAAAAAAAAATCGCCCCAAGTCCCCACATGGACCTATTTATTACCCAGAGATTCCACAAGATTGGCGTAATTCACAGCTTAAGGATAAGGTTCATCTTTATTTTAGCTACGTTCCTGGAATTTACAATTCTCATTGGACTGGGTGCCTGTTCACACCACATCGTTTCTGCACTCGACATACGAGCTCTGAGACAATGACATCGCCCCTCCCATTCATTTGAATGAGCCCGGTTCACACTACGCTGCTGACATACGAAAGTATGCTCATATGTCGGGCACGGAAATGCGCAATGTCCAATGCTCGACATGTCAAGTATACGGCGTCCTGCACTCGTGTGTGAGGCTTATATACGACATACAAGCGCGGGACACCGGCGGTGTGAACGGGGGCTAAAAATAACTGTCACCTTTTGAAAATAAATATCCTGTTTTAGCTTTGTGAATTGAGCTTCATATGTGTAAAAAAAAAAGTTGATCCAGCATATCTCTACAGCGTTCATTCCTTATTCAGTCAGAAAAGATAAGCTGTATAAAAATGCTAGAGACAATATTTAATGTGTACTTCCATTTTTGAAGCCAAATTGGGCCTGCATGCATCCATTTCTTTCGTTTAGCCTTTGCAGAATGAAAAACATAGATCAGGTTCCCATACTAACGCTTCGAGCGTTAGAGCAGGAACCCTTCGCTGTTTACATTGTATTTTCATAAGTGGCTACCAGCCTATTGGCTGCTTGTCTCCTCAATCAGCAGTTTTTCAGCAGGCTCCTTCAATCAGCAGATCAAAGGAAGCCTGTCGGAAAATAGCTGACACTGCTACTACACACACTTAGAATTATGAAGCGTGTATACTCAGCTTAAGGCATCTATGCCTTGTCCTTGGATTCAAACAGTTTTGAACAGCTATCCTGCCACAGATATCAGACTGATTTATTTTGGAACTTCATCATAAAAGCAGCACTTCCCTGTGACTGTTTTGGAGACTGACTTGTAAGGCATTTACCAAATATGCTGTTGTCCATTATTTCTCTTAAGATTATTGTAGCGGTTTGCCCACATTTGCTATAGTGAAAGATCCCTTCAAATGGTAGTGTTTTAAGGATGCTTCCATCTTCTTTTTAAGGGCCTGGTAGCCCACTTTCATTCAACAGAAGGTTCCAGTCCAACTTTGGGTTCCCTTGCTGAGGTTTAAACAAAAAATTCAATGCTCGGTTTGCATCAAAACATAATTTGGGTAGCTGTACCAGACTCCTGACTTCCTCAGCCTATAGTCTCTACAATACCACAGATAGACCATACGCGCTCCTGGAGACTAAGTCTTGGTGCTCCGTAACCACACCTCAGAGGCAGCTCCCACACATAGACTGGCGATCTTGGAGATGAAAACAAAACACAGAAGGGC
>JAEOBE010286114.1:0-12619 GCA_022657655.1 Phrynoglossus myanhessei | reverse complement strand
ACAATTTGACTGAAGTGCTGTCCGGAATACCTGTCACTGTACAAAGGAGGTAAGTTAAGGAGAGAGGCAATTTGTGGCACAAAAAGGGTACCTAAAAATGGTAATTAATATCAGATGGATTTTGGTACACAAAGGAGTCATTCTTCTGTATATCCTCTATGAAGACAAAACATTTGTGAGTAAATTCTGGTTGAATAAAAGTGGACAACGAGCCCTAAAACATTCTGAGAACTAGCATCTAAAAGCATGAAGGACACATCCATGCAGTTTAATCTTCTTTTTAGGGCTTCCATGCACATTTTTATTAGCAGAAAGCTATTGAACAATAATGCAGGTTCTTTCATAGGGGTTGACCAGCATTTTTATTCACAAAACAAAATACTTCATTCAGCCTTCTGGCTTTGCTCTTGTGGCACCACAGCTCTGGATTAGTCCTCATGTCCTTGTCTGTTTCCTTCAGAAAGTCTTGCAGCCCCTATGCTGACCTGCACTCCTGGTGCGCACACCTTGCAGTTCCCTACTGCACCAGACTCCATACTAACCCAGAATGGAACCCCCGTGACCTTCTAGGTGGAGCGCTGAACACTAGCCAGCCCCCATTAAGGGCTGTGCAAAGCTGCACAATCAATGGGTGCTGGTCATTCTGAAAACAGCAACCCAGGGTTGGAGACTCCACCCTGTCCAAGTCTATGCAAAGCCCCCAGGTTCTAGGACCCAGAGTTTTGTTTATCAAGTCTGCAGAAAACTGAAATGCCAGTTTTCTTCATATTAAAACCACAGCCTGGAGCCCCACAACCTGTATGGGTGAGTACTTTGGTTGACCTCTAACTCATATCACATTGTGACAAGGCATAGCAATATCAATATGTATAAACGGTATATGGAAAAAAAGTGTAGTGTCAGAAAAACTGCCCCATTCATATATCAATTGGCTTTCATTTCAATCTACCAACTAGTAATGCTGACACACGCAGAGTCATGGGCAGTTACCAGTGAAACACATGTTGCCAATATTCCAACACATTTAATTGAACTGGTCAGGGATTCAGACAGTATTGACACTGTGCTGCCACCTATGTTTACCCAGTAATTAGTTGTGTGTGTTTGTCATTTGAATGGGGTTGTTATGCAATTTAAAAGAATCTGGCTGTGAACATTATGTTCATGGAACAAAATTTTATGCTTCTACAACTAAAATTTGAATATTTGTCTAGAAATTAATTGGATTCAACTTGCAACAGCAAAGCTAAATCCTTGTATATCTCTTTTGCCATAAATCTCTTCCTCCTAAGCAGTTTTTTTCTTATTAGATGTACACAGTCCACAGCACATACAGTACACAGTGCAGCACTACTTTCTGGCCCCAATATCAGTATCTGTAAGCCGCCATGAAAATAGAGGTGGATGCTGGGAGGATATAAATTGAGCAAACATGAAAAGGACTATCAACGGCTGCCCAATGACCAAAGAATAGAGACCCTGGATGAAACCTGGTCAAATCTAAGGAGGAGAGTAAAGTAGCCACTTATAACAGTTAAAAGATGACTGTACATTAAGAATGGTTATCTTTCACTAGACCATCCTCCTCAATACTCCCTCCAAATCCTAGGCTGGATTTACACCTAGAGTGGTTTCCGCACATTGGATAACATTGAAACAGCTCAACATGAGCATTCCCGTTCTGGATGGGAACGGTTCACATATGAGCATTCGAATGCTCATAAAACGCTGAAAAAAAGCCCCAAAAACAGCTCGACAGGACTTCCCCCCCAGCCACCCAGCTCCATGCAAAAACACACTTCTGAAAGCACGTCTTGCATAAACAAATTGGAGAGCGTACCCCGTTGATACTTCATATTTCTATATTTGCTAACTCAGTGCTCAGTCCTGGTTTAATACGTTTATGACTCCTTTAGCTCCCTCCAGGGGTCCTTAACACTTGCACTGTACCATATAAATAACATTTATTAGAACTACCGTATGGGTCATTGTATACTGTTTATACTTATGCCTGTTTGTAAAATCAATAAAAACTGTTTTAAAGAAAAAAAGCTGGAGAGCCACTGGGAAAACTCCTCAACATTACGAGCAGAAGAAACGTGGAGATCACACTTCTTCATATGTGTGTGCAGCCTTACACATTGACTGGTCCCACTCACTGGGCACCAGTTAGGCTCCACTTCCAAAGCCTACTGACTTGGCTCTGCTGCTTCCACATACTGTAATCTTGATTGATTGCTATGCCATCTATTTTTTCCCTCAATGATGACTGGCCTTTTCTTTCAAGAATTAATGGAGATCGTGGCATGTATGTGAAAAATAAACAAATCACGAACTGAAGACTTTTGTAGCATCCAGCAGGCTCTCTCAGAAGAGTGGGACCAGTATGTGTATGACTTATAGAGGGTTTGGAGGTCAGTGGGAATAACTAAAAATACTGTTATTCTTTAGACCTAGAGAGCTGTTGTACCATGTTAGCCATAGATGTAAGCAGTAGATCTGATTATTGTAACTTCGGATCTACTGCTTAGATCTAGAGATAAATGAATAACAATACTACATCCCATAGCAATGAACTGGATGCTAAACAGATGCAACAAATGGCTCCCTTTTGTGTAAATGACAAAGGCAAATCTTGCATCAAATGCACTAAAAAATTATGGGTGATAAATGTTAATATTACATATACATACAAGTTGAAATTCCTTGTTTAGCAACTCTCATAAAAATAACTGTGATAAAGTGACTGCATGAAAAATTAGATGCACAGTTACAGTTAAAACTGCTTTGTATCCATAGCTTATATCTTTCATTTATGGTCAGGCAACTTGCTTGTTTGGTAAGACTAAAGAAAACAGTTATGTATGCATCAAGTAAAATTACATATAATATATAGCTATGACAAAGTTCAAGTACAGGGATGAGTGTTTGACACTTAACACATGATTTAAATGTACAATGCCCTTTTATTTTCCATTTCAAAAATTTCCACTACTTAAATGTGCAGCAATACTTTCTAAGGATTTCTC
This sequence comes from Phrynoglossus myanhessei, assembly GCA_022657655.1. NCBI lineage: Eukaryota > Metazoa > Chordata > Amphibia > Anura > Dicroglossidae > Phrynoglossus > Phrynoglossus myanhessei. The sequence continues at coordinate 9,590 of JAEOBE010286114.1, read as the reverse complement.
GGTTTCCCAAAACCCTTTACACTTAAGGTGGGCCTGCCTACTATGTCACTGAGAGGAAACTATAACTTCAAAGCAGAAAACCCCATTAACCATATCTATAACTACAAAAAAAAAAAACAGAAGCATCACACCGCCTATCTAACACCATCTCTTTTTTTTTTTTTAAAGCCTGTGAAAAGTGACTAATTGTGACGTGGTAGTTAGGTGGGGTATAAATACCTGCTATAGTCTATATGAAAGATATTGTTTTCTTCACAAGCGTGGTTCACTGACCTGAACCTAAAAAAAGGACACTAATTTCAGTTCTGCAACTGAAACATAACATATCCTGAGAAAGAATGAAATATTCTAAGATGCTTCTGCTCTGCAGTGCTCTTCTCTACTGTATCGGACAGGTGGTTGGATATAACATAGACCCCAAAATGGCCCATGATGACATTGAAAAGCTGAGAAAATACTTGGTAAGTATGTCTTGTACTGTATTAAGTAAACAATATATGCACAAACCATGGTCAATTATACTATCAAGCAGATATTTCATTATGTTTTTGTTTCTTCATTTTCCAGGCAATGTCACACAAGTATTTTCATTGCCTTTGTCTTTTTTTTTCCTTTTTTTTCACATGAGATTGGTTAGTACCATATCATACAAATTTGGGATTTTGTTCGAAAGACGCTGCCAATGTAAACTTTTGTGGCAGTGTTATATAGAGTTGGTAATGTACTGCAAAGATTCATTGTGATGTGCTAGAGAAAATGCTGGTTGAACAAAAAGTACCAAAAGCAGATTTACTGCAAAGTATAAGACTTGTGCTAGAAGCTGCAAACAGTAGATGCAATCGTCTAACTTCTAGACTGCATAACGTTTGGAGACAGAGATGACAGGTTTAGGTAACATGAATGACTCAGCTTCTTGGTTCTGCAACCCAATCAGAAAACTGAGACTTTCCATAAATGTGTATTGGTTTGTGACAGGTTCCCTTTAGCTTGTTAGACATAGCATTAAAACTGCTATTCTTACAACAGTAAAACCAATTAAATTACACTCGATGTTATTTTTATGAGGAATGTGCTATAAACCACACATTAACTGCCATAATACATATTATTCTCAACAAAGTGATTATCATTTTCAGCTCTCAGTGGCTGAAAAATGAGCTTCGTGGAAAATAACAATAGCAAATTGACCCAGTTGCCACATACATCCATCCTCTGGCATGTACTACAAAGTTGTTTTTTTTATAGATAATAGATATCAGGATAATATCATATATTTTGTAAAGAGAAGCTGTTATCACATCTGCTGCTATTGTATCTGACATTCTGGCATTACCTAAATCCCAGAAGAAAAGCTTGTTCTGAGGTCATCGGATGTGATGCGGCATGGGTCAGATCTGCTCCAGAACTATTACCACTTCCAGAATTGTATGGCTGTTTCTGTGGCAGGTGACAGCTGTGATGGCAGGTTCCCTTTAAATTATAAGTTGACCTTTTTAGAATAAAACATGTTTTGTTGTATGCAAATATATCAATCTTAGTTGATATTCTCCTCAGTCACTTCCAGTACGTAGGCTAGGAACATTTACATATTTATAGGAGATCATTTCCCATATCTGTCTAATCATTGTATGTCACCAAACATATTGAATATTGCACTGCTACTTTAATGCTAGTGTAGTATGACTTCAGCAATATATATTCATGTAAATGTATTTGTCGATCTGGAAACTTTGGTGGAAACTGTATATGTGCATGTGGTCAAACATTTAACAAGTTGGTGCATACTGCAGGAGGAAATGACACTTACTGTGCAACACAAAAGTTACACCACTATATTTCTAACTATTATAACCAAAAACAAAACTGAAATAAGGCACCTTGAAAGAATCATTTCTACTAAATTCTACTAGCATTTGTTTAATTGCACACCACTACAGAAGCTACTGAATTAAGAACACTCATAATCAATTTCTTTTTTACTGTCATTAAAAGTACAGATTCCTAAAGCAATTGTTTAGTAATCCGGCAGCTTCAGTGTACAATTGGCAAGCAGTCATTAATCCAGAAGGACCCTTGAAATAATGTTCAAGCCATGGGGAACCCCTGCTATAAATAATATTCCCACAGCTTTTGGTATATCAGTGTGATCAGTAAATTGTTTAAGATTTTACATAAAAAATAGACTGTGGCTACCTAGAGTATTTGACACACAGGGGAAATAACATTTTAACACACTCATGCTTTTTACAGAAAAACTATATACGTGAATATCATTTCCCCTAATATTAACAGTCAGTGCCGATGTAACCTATTATGTTGCATTGTTGCTCAGCGCAAGTGGGAACTAAATTTGCCACTGCTCACAGAAACCCTAGTAACATCAGGAGGAACCCTGACTGACAGAGGCTGCTCTAGATGTCTAATCACATAGGAACAATTGATGAGCCATTTTACATTAGGCTGCCTTTCACACAGGGCGAATAGTGGAAACCACTCTTCTCCTGCTCGCATTGACAACTTTTACGAGTCAGTTTTATGCAAAAATGCACTTTCAAAAGAACACGCGTTTTCTGCCAAGAAAAAAGCTTCAGAAGAACTTCCCGGCGGATTTGCTTTCGAACTCACGTTTGAGCTCTCATATGTCAGACCCATTCAATTAAATGGTTCTGATCATGTTCAGCGTTTTTCCACACGTTTGAATGGAAAAATGTTGTGATGTGAACCCAGACTAAATGTGCTTCTTTGGCTCTTTCTAAGATTAGTAAGAGATGGATATATTCTCCTCTCCTGGTTAACACCTCCAAATCCATAAACCTGAGTCCCCAGACAAAAAGAAAAATTGTCTATGATTTAGCCTAGAAGTAGGCAACTATGGCTTTCCAGCTGCGGTGAAAATGCATGTCCTCTGCGTGTCATGCCTTTGGCTTTAGGAGTCTTGCAATACCTCATGGGGCTTGCAGTTCCACAACAGCTGGTGTCCCGAGGTTGTCTGCACAGATTTAGCCAAGTGCGAATGATTTGACATTCTAGTTGTCTTTAGAATGACTGTACATTAAAAGTAGAAAGGTAGCTTTACAGTTCTAATCATCAATGTATTATTATGTAAGACAAAAACACTAATAATACTATTATCATTCCATTTTTATGATTTTGCATGGTACAAAATGATCTATGTTATCCTATTACAGTATGAAGTCAGATAGAGAACTATTGTGCTGCATATGACCATTTCAAAACATTATTGCACAAACCTTATTCAATGGTGTGTTACTGTCAGAGCAACTAGAGCATTTGGGGTTATTCTGAGATGCTGTTGATGGGCTCAATTCCTGAGGATGATCTGCCACTAAACGTTGCCAAATTCATGGCACAGCCTAGAGAATAAATAATAAAATGAATTTGTCTGACTTTACCATAAAGTGAGAAGAAAACCTAATGATAGGAATCTTTTCTTCTGTTACAGACTAAAGAAAGTGTTCAAATCTACTATAATATTACGGATTCTAGAACTGGGCTAATTGAAAACTGTCAGACAGGTGTATGAAAGAGTAAAATTGTGAAAACTCTACGCTTGGAATTAACTTTACAAAACAAAAATGGTGAACAAATAATTATAATTACTGGTGAAAAACCATAAACCTCAAAAAAAGAAAAAGAAACACTGCGCTGATACTGAAACAATAGACAATATGTAAAGTGATAACTTATATCATTAATGACATATATAAAAGTACAAATTAAATTTAGTTCTCATCAAATGGTGAGCCACAATCTTCAATCCCTGTACTTAGTACATCATTCCACAAGGTGCCATAAAGAAAACCTGAAAGTCACAGTTTTTTTCTTTATGGCACCTTGTGACATTATTGTAAAGCGCTGCGCAAACTGATGGCGCTATATAAATCCTGTATAACAATAATCATAATAATAAAAATAATAATAATTTTCCACATTGTGTATTGTTTCAGTATCAGCTCAGTGTTTCTTTTTTGTTTTTTTGAGGTGTATAAAATACATCAACAAATGTCATGATGATCTTTGATAATATTCAATTAATAGTCGGTAAACAAATTAAGGGATCTGACTTCAACCTCAGTTGTTGAAAGAGGCTGTAGAGTTAAACCACTTAATGATTCATGGGACCTCTGAAGACTTGGGTCTGCACACCGACCATTGCCCATACAACATTCCTTATTTGATTATGAGGTTATTTTATTGATGAAAAATGCTATAGAAGAAGTAACACGTAAAGACAGGTGGAAACACCAGTACTACAAAGTATCTAGGAGTCAGGCAGGGAGATCTCAGTGTTAGAACGCCCAAAAAATATTAGAATCCACAGCACAACTAAATCCATCAGACTCCTCTCAGCTACAAAATAACTTGGTAGTTGACTGATACTTTAATCGTTTCTTTCAATCTTTTTTTATGACAACTGCTTTTTTTCTAATGACAGAATTCCAAGGACAAAAGTGACACTGATCATACAGATCAAATATTTGCGAAGCTACTGGACGCTTTCAAGGGGGTATGTTAACATCCATTTAATTACATATTTTCTGTTATCGTCAGTTAAATGTCTACTGCAATACTAATGGAAGAAAGTGATGATTCACTGAGACAGTTTACTATTTTAATTAAAGAGCACTAAAATGAATGTTATATTATACATGATATAGATGTTTAAAAATATTAATAATACGTGGTAAATTGATTCCTTAATCTTAATTTAAAGATACCAGGTCACAAGTCTTTTTAGATTTTGTAGCCTTCTTTCTATGTTATTAATAGTGTCCTGTCACAAAGCGAGAAAAAAAACCCTTTCAGGTTGAAACCATTCTTTGGTACTTAGGCTGCATACTAATTATATGGAAATGTAGACCCTATCCAGATATAATGGAAGTGTCGCTGCTCTGATAACTTCCCCTTCAGGTTATGTCAGACAATGTATAATATTCAATAGAAGTAATGTCACAAGTATCTGTGATAGGTCTATTATGGTAATGGATATCAATGCATAACAATATTTGCAAAGATCCTGGGTGGCTGTTGCACAAAAATCAATGTTACAAAAAACAGAATGACTTAAAATCATTGTTTATACAATTGTACAACACAGATGACAGCAAGGCTACCATTTCTGCATGTAATAGATTCAATTCCTTATTCCTTAATACATCCATGAAATATCCACAAAGCTACTGCTAAATGTAAAGAAAATATTTTATTGCTTACACGGAAACAGGATAGGAATTTAAACTAGATAACATATGCTAATTATATATGCATTAATAATTAGAAATGCAGTTATTTTTCAACAGTGCTCAATAAGGGGAAGGGGCATTGGTTATAAGTATATATGGTATAGAACAACTATTTCTATAAATCATTTGTATTAAGTTGGCTACATTTAGACATTGTTGTACAGGAATAATGACTTTGTAATCATATTGTGCAGTAAAACGAAAATAAATATTATATAATACAGTATGAAACCTTGAAGGATGTTCCTTTACCTACTTTTTGCTGATAAATAATTTCCAGGTGGAATCAACTTTTTAGAAATTGTTTAAACATGGATCTAGCTATATCATTTTTACTATTGTGTAAAAGCAGTGTAGTGTAAAAGTAATGTTTCAGCCTCTGCTTCTAAATTTTTATCTTACAAAAGATTATTTTTAACCTTACAGGAAGAAGAAAAGAAAATATTGCTTAGCCAGATTGTTCCCATGTACCTGAGTATGCTTCAAAGTGTTAAAGCCACAGAAGTAAAAAACAGCATCGATAACCTTTCACAGATGTTGAATCAGACCAATGAAGACTTCCTGAAGCCAATTGACCAGAAAGTGAAATTACTGTGGAAACTAAAAGGAATGCAGGTAGGATTATATATTGCTTTGTTTTTGAGCTGCATTTTGTATTTAGAGTATTGGAACCAAAATGAACAGGTTTTCTTTTATTATAAAGTCAGTTCACTTTGAACAATTCTATTAAAATATACCTGCATGGAGACCTGCTGGGGTAAAAAATAATGCTGAGAATAGTGCAGTTATTTTGTTAGGTGTTTTAACTTATTCAAACATTCACAGTGTGTAGTTTTTAATTTGTAATGAAGTCAATGGATGCAAAACGAAAGCAGTATTGTTGATGATATCCTACATTAGGGTTAGATAAATTTTGGTCCATCAGCTGTGGTAAAACTACAAATCCCATGAGGTACTACAAGTCTCTTAAAGCCAAAGGTATGACTCCCAGAGTCAGAAGCATGAAGTTACGTATTTGTAGTTTCGCAATGGGTGAAGGGCTGAAGTTTGGCTACCTTTTCCCTAGAGAAAAAGGGCTCAACCATCTTTGAAGAGTTGCCTCTGATATTGGGAACTTGAAATCATGTTGTTCTCATAAGCTGAATCCTATTTTTCTATAAGATCAAACATGTTCACATTACTACAGATATAGCAGAGTTCATATACCCAACACTAGGTATTTTCCTAATTATTAAAATTCTGTACAACTTTGTAACGTTACATACAAGCAAAATGGACAGTAAGGCTATCAAAAACATCCAGAGTAAAATTCCAAAAACAACACTTACGAAAATTATGCAACAGTAATACCTGGCAATGTGTAATACGTTATTAAAAATTCCCAGGTGTATGTACAACGTTTAAAGCATTCTACCCTAAATACTGCGCCTAGTGTCTTTTACTCCCCATATGGGAAAAAGACTTGAGAAGCAGTGATGAGCTTAGCATGGTGCAATGCCCTGGCACGTTATTGCACACCCATCTGCGAGATTAATGGTATGTTGTCCTATAGAAACCACTGACTTCTCTTATGACAACATTTAGGTTGTTCATGACTAGAGCCTTGTTCGTGATTTCGTGACTAGATAACTTGCTTTGCTTTCCTTGATGGTTATCTACATAAATAAATGATTTTGTGGAAAAAAATATGAATAAAAATGAAAGTCTGATAAAGTGTTCCAAACCGCAAGCAGCAAACCTGTATATGTTGAATCAACTATAGTTAAACTTATAGTGAATGTGGCATCTTAAATATCCCTAGCATGTTACTATCTTTGCTTTCAACATACATACAGTATTTATCACTTGCTGCTTGAAATACTTTGTATATGAGGCTTTCATTTTTATTTATATTGTTTTTAACATGGGTATTTGTTTCAGTTGTTTATGTAATCAAATGAACACATGCTGGGGGAATGGTTATTGTGTAGTATATGAAATCTATGGTAACCATGCTGTGACTAAGGCCCAGCAGGGACTAGTCATAGCATGGTATTGGTTTCATGACCTCCTTAGAAGGTGGATTTTTTGGGGGGGTTTTAAGGGTAAGGTTACATGAAAAATCTGAGTTTAGTATTTCCAGGGAAGAGTATGTTCAAAGCCCACCAACACATAATGGTAATATTCTCCAAGAAGAACATATGCTATAATGCAAAGAGCATGGGTGTATGTAGAGGTGGTACAAACAGAAGTTTGGGGTGGGTGGGACTTTGTGTGATGCTCCATTCAGGAGACTGAACAAGGGGTCCACTGTTTCCAAAAGATTTACATTTTATAGGAAACATTTTAAGCATACATGGTGGATCTTCCAACTGCCCCTGATATGAGCATACACTTTATGGCCAATGTTTAGTTCAAACATAGCACATATATATAGATCCACCAGTTACCTAAGCAAAATAATGATTACAAAATATATCCTTGATATAGGACATTATATAACCATAAAATGGTTCCACAACAATAAACCTTGACAACACATTATTGCTCCATATTTGACAGACTGGCACAAAAATATGCACCCTTAGATTGCATGAGATGAATGTCTATGTCTTAAGGACAGGGGACAGAAGCTGAGTAGGCCAATTCTGTCATAAACGCCTCTGAGAGGAAAGCAATGATTTCAAATTATTCAATGCATCCAATCATAATTTCTTCTTTTAAGATTTGTTGGTCAAAGGTGTCTAGTGGGACCCATAGCCTGAAATCTGCCATATAGAGCTGTTATATAGTCATCTCTATGGCCACATTAAACATGTTTTATACGGTCAAGCTAGAAATAGTGAAAATGGCTCAAAGCCCTAATGATGATTTTAATTGAGATAGACATTTCAAATACAAAATAGATCATCATAGTGATTCCTAACGTTAATGCTAGTTAGAGACACTTTCTGCCCTTAAATTTGTTTCTTGTTATTAAGTAATATGGTGAACATAATAAGACGAGAAAATGCATTGCAGAAAGTACCCTTATATACAATAACTATATCATTTTGAAGGTAACATAAGGCAACAGATAGATACCAAACTGATTATTAGAAAATGTAAAATATTCATGGAACACTGCAATACAAGCCTATAAATATTTCCTATTTTCTAGTATATGCTCTTTTTTGATTTAGTTATAATTTTGCATTCTTTTACTAGGCATCAGATATTAAAATCCAGCGATCAGCCATCAAAGAACTGTTACGAATTATCCGAGATATTCATGACCTTCAACATCCAAGAATCCCAATAATCCCAAAGTGCAAAAGAGAAAGTAGACGAAAGAGAAGAGAATGTTAGACATTATGAGTACATTTCAGTCAATACTAATTTAAACAATGCTAGCTAATTTAATTTATATTATTTATCATTATTTTACTATTATATATTTATATCCATAACAAAATAATTTATATTTAATTTATCTGCTGCTAAATGACTAAATAAAAGTTTACATTGTTTTCAAAGTTTGATGTCTCTGCCATTTACTCCAGCACTTTGAATCTTTAAAGTGATAGTCCAAAAATACATTTTCCTTTTTAGGGCCGCTAAACAGCAGAACTACAGATTTTGTGGTATGACTCATGATCTCCTAAATCTTACTGCATAGTTTTACAGAACTTGAATATCTGTTTATAATGTAACTGCACTAGGTTTTGTAGATATAACTGCAACCTTGACTACTGATTGAAGTTTGCAAGTTATTAATGGGCAAACAGTTATAGGCACCTATGATACAAAGGTATGGGGTCTCAGTCTCCAGTTAGCTGCCCTGAATACAGGTAACAGTAAACAGATAAAGCCATTCAATGAAATAACAAAGCTTTATTTATCACTTACCACAAGATGGAGATCCGCTTCCCTCTTTGCCACAAGTAGAAGCCCAGTATATACTTATAAGAAAATGGAGCAGAGGGATATGAAAGATAAGCCCCCTGCCCTCAGAATATCAAAACCAGCAGACCAGGGTTGTGGGGAAGAGGCCCTCGGCCTCATCAACATGGGGACAAGGTGCTTTGCATGGGGTCCCCACATGGTAAGGCGCTCTCTCCATGTTGAAGGCACGTAACCTACTTCGCTGCAGGAAAGGAGCCCATACACTCCCCCCCATTTCCTGCTGCTGGGATCAAGGGTCTGGTCTTGGACACCATGCCTCTTTTTTACTTTTTGGTGTTGGTGTCCCTCTAAAATTCTTATCAGACCTAAAGGGCCTCATATGAATTGGGGGGGTGGGGTGGGGGTTACACACTGTTTTTTTTTCTTTGTTTCTATGTATTGTCAATAGTTAAAAACTTAAAA
>JAEOBE010284601.1:0-11025 GCA_022657655.1 Phrynoglossus myanhessei | reverse complement strand
GACGCATGCTTGCGTTTGTATGTGCGTATATGGGGGGGGGGGGGGCTGGGACTTAATGATTGTGTTTTTTTTCCTTAGGTACCTTTCATTTTTTTCCTCCTTTTTCTTATACACAACCTTATTACTATCACATATAGGGGGCTAATAAGCCCCCTATGTGATAGCGCTGAAATACAATGACAGGTCCTCTTTATGGAGACATCAAGGGTCGATTAGACCTCTAATGTCACTATGGGACCCCAAATTGCTAATGGAGCAGATATCTGCTCCATCGATCATCATCGATCGAAATTTATCGATCGATGATCAGTCGAAAAGACGATTAAATCGTCTATACCCAGCCTAACTAGATGTAAATGGATGCCAGTTCATTTACATCTGACTACTCATAGACTAACATTTGGCTTCCGATCAAATCCGCCTGAAAAACTGATGAACCTAAGTGAAAGGGCTCCAAAGAATAGGAAAAGGAAGACAACTGTTATTATAATCCATATCTTTTCCTTTATTCCTGTATCTGGTTATTAACTCCACCGAATAATAATTACATTAAAAACATACAATTAATGATATTTTCATGATTAAGTGCTACATATGTGTATTTCATATCTGGCTAGCGTTCAACTTTGATTTCAAAGTGGAATACTTTTAATCAAGAGAAAATGAATTGCACAACAATACAAAAAAAATCAATATTGCTCTCTGTTTACACTCCTGTAAAGTTCATAAAAGCTAACACAGCGTGCTGTCAACATTTGCGTAAACTCTCACTCTTTTAAACAACGCAGTTTCAGCTTTTTGAACATCTGGAAAGTTAGGTCAGATTTCATAATAGAATGCAAAAAAAAAAGGAAGTCATGGGGCCTTGTGCAGACAGCATCTGCCGGAGAGGTTATGCAAGGCTACTCAATTGCAACAATTAACAAGGATGTTTCCCGTCACACGTGTAAATAAATATTCTGATACTGGCTCATAGCTTCAACTTGGCTTCCAAAATAGCGACCATCAGATATAAATAAACATTACATTTATGGATCTGGGCGGCTTCTATAAAAGTCTGACTAAATATGTTACAATTGCCATTGTGTACAATGCTTATGGACAAACTGGGACTGAAGAAGGACATGTCAACGTTTTTCACTGGTAGGAAGAGCAATGGTAAAGCATTACACAAAAAAGGTCATAACTATTGAGTACGTTACAGAGGATTTGCCAAAGATGGCAGAAAATAAACTAAGTAAACGTTTCTTTTCAAGCAAGAAAATAAATATGAGGTGCCTAAAGCAGTATTCTGAAAAGGATAATATATGGGTGTTTTGCAAAGATCTTAGGTTTTTGACTCCTAATATGAACGGATTGTTCAATTTAAGATTTAGTTATGTGAAGCACGCAAAGTCCAGCATTGATTGTAGTATCACTCTGGCACCATATTGGGACTGCTTTCTTTCAGATTCAAATTGCTTGTCTACTACTTTTTGTGTTTTCATTTGGCCAATGTTTGCCATTTTTAGTGTTTTCTCAATAAGCAGCAATACATATAGGATTGATTTTGATAATGGACAAGAGGGATTTGTATTGTTTGCAGGAAGAAATAGGTTTGCAGGAGTGGGGCTAACACATGGTCACACATCTCCAAGGTCTGGCCACATTAATGTGTTAATTTTATACACATCATACAATGAGTAAGGCAGACTACATTTTTGCTTGTTCATGCAAAAGAGTACATTTAGAAATTACTTAAGGCTGGGTTCAGACCGGTCTCCTACCAGCGGGAGGGGTGAAAATCGCCTTGGTCTCAACATGTCACCACCAATCGCAGCATTTTGGGTCATAGGGATGGCCTGAATTGCCAGGATTACTTGCAGAAAATCCTGCAGGTACCATGACACAGGGGCTGCGATTATTGCTGTGATTTTCACTGCGAAAATCCCGGCAGCATGGATGCCCTTCACTTCCATTGGCAAGTGAATCACCGTGATTGTCACCACAATTAAACCACGGCGACAATCATGGCGGTCTGAATGGGTCATAAATCTTACAGTTTACTTGGCCCTTTTTTTCCTGCATGGTGGGCAAGAGAAGGTTGCCCTATTTTTTAAACCTAGTCACACACTAAATGTTGTTTGAAATTGAACAGGCAGGGATTTATGACAATTCTTTCACTTAAAGGTTGAGACTGCTCAGAGCTTTTGTCTATATTAGTACTTCCTGGAACTAAAGATATAAACAAAGAGATTGAGTGTTACCCTGGCCAATGTTTTTACTCTTCTTCACAAAGTAGAGCAGAATTACAGTCATCAGAAGCCAAATTTGATGGCCAAAGTATAAGGAGAGAGAAATCCACATTTAGGTTCAGTGCTACCTAACCTCGCACTCGTATTGACACTAAAACTCTTATAATGTAGTATTCCATATATTTGTTTGTCCCATTTTGGTTGAGCATAAGAACCCAATAGCCTTTGAGTGAATGGGAATTTCAGTGCCTAGAGGGAAGTTAAAGGAGAGTGTAGAAAGGTAGAGAAGGCTCCACCAAGCAGGCCAGATTCATTTCTGATGTGTGAGAATTCAAGTTCTTGTGTGTATAAGTTGACCACCATTATACTCCTTCACAGTGTTGCCCATATTCCCTACATTATACTTTACAGATGTTTAGGAATAGGGTATAACAGTTTGGCTTTCAATTCTAGTACTTTAGCCTCCTGAGATACTAATTTTCCATACAGCAAAGCAGCTTGGTGCACCTCTCAAAAACTATTGGCCCTCATGCAAATCAAACACTAATCGTAGCTGTCATAATAATGACATCACGACACTGTTCTGATGATATTAAAAACTGATAAAGCTTCTTGATTTAAATTTAATAAAAGATCACTTGGGAACTGTACACAGTACAGAATGGGTAAGCGAGTTAGCACACCCCCATGAATTCCAAATTTCCATTGAAGCAAAACCAACGTGTGTCCCAAACAAGTATATAAAAATAAGCATTTTATAAAAGTCTATATATGTCATGTTTAAGTGTCTGTTCTGCAGACACAAATTTTACTGATTAACATGCAATATATCTCTATTTTTATGCCACTGGATCAGAAGCATCATTCAGTATTTTCCTGAAATGATCAAATGACCATGTTGGGATCACTTTAATGGAAAACTAAAGATCAGAGAGCTGATAATGTCGGCAAGATCTAAAAGAGGTGAAACAGAGTTATTTGAGGTAAAATATATATCCTGCCATTATCTTTTGCCTGTTTAATCAACAATGTACCTGCATCCCGTTTTAAGTTTAATTTGGAAATCCATTTAAAAAAGTCATAGTTTATATTAGAAGGACGTGAGAATGTGAGATATACCTCTACTGTCATGAATGTTGTGAATAATTGCAGCTGGTGGTGGAATGTGCCCTAAACCAGGGTGTTTACCTTGTCTCCATAAGGATCAACTGATTTCATTTTTATGAAGACTTTTCGTGTATGAATTTTTAAAAAAAAAGAAACTTAAGATTAATTTTAGCTTTAGTCTTTGTATCCTCTTTTTACAACAATTCAGGCTTTTTAATGAGTAGTAAAACTTTCTATTAAAATGCATAGCTTCAGGCAATAATAACAAAATGTGTGTTTAGGGGTTGTTTATGAACTTTCAAGTGTTAACATATTTAATGGCACCATATAATAAAATATCACTCTCTGCTCAACTGTAGCTTGCAATCTATTTTTTCTAAAACAGTGGAAAGCTAATTTGGTAATGGAGCAGGAGACCAGAAATTGAAATGCCAAGAGAAAATACTGCCATGCTTACAGACTGGTAACAATGATGTAGCACCCTGCAATTGAAGGGTTTGTTCATACTAGCTAACAATGCTTTTTATGTGTAGAGGAACACATTTCCAGAATAAAGTACTGAATCATATCATTAGCTGGGTATGCACTTTTGCCAAGGTAAACAAAAGTCTTCTGCATTCTGTTTGGACATCTGAAGTACAGTTGAATCAGTCTTTAATCTGCTCATGCTTGTTCACCCTGCTATGGCTATCTTGGCTCTATGCTTGGTATCACTCTGGTGATCTTTCTGGATTTGGCTACTGTTTGGCTCCCTCTGCTGGGTCCTGCCCACATCCATGTGATTGCCCTGGATTGGTCAAGCTCCCTTTTTTGTCTATCATCTTTTTTTTTGTCAAGAGACAAAACATGAACCTAAAGTATAGACAGGCAGAGTTGCTGAAGGTCATTACTAGAGTAATCTGGGCCAAATGTTAAAACCAGAACAAAGGGTAAATATATAGTTGGAAAACAAAGAGCAGTTCGAGTACTAGCCAAGTAAGGACAAACAAGGTCAGCAACTAAAGTCAATCCAAAGTAAAATGGAACTATAATGTCACAGGCATGTGTGTTGCAACTCAATTCATTCCTATGGGATAGCCATACTCAGCAAGAGACGGTCATGAAATCAGATGTTACATAGGAATAAATGGAGCAGAACAGATCAGCATTACCATACCTGAGCTTATCAAGAGGATACTGAAGTCTGCAGTGCAGAAGGACCCGGTATAGACAGCCAGAAAGCATTGGAATTCTGGAGCAATTCCGACCAGAGGAGTCTGAGTGAAAATTATCTGTAGATCGAGGACTGTGTATGATGTGAAGGGATCACAGCTACCATTTACGATTGTGAGGTGGGGGGCTACTATATGGCTTAACTGTTGATGGCCACAATGCCTGCTTTTAGCAATGTTAGTAGGCTTCATACTAGCTATAGACATGCTGTAATGGTAGTCAGATGTGCAAACATTACTTGACCATTTGTGAAACCATCAGCTGTTGCAATAACAAGCTGTTATGTGCTGTCATGCAATAAAGAGAGGAACAGACCTATCGAAAGCTATAATCAACAGTAAAAAGATAGGACAGAACCAGTGAAACTGAGGTTCTGTCTGTGGCTACCTTCATCATTTGAGTGTCTGTTTATATAAGTAAAATTTAGCAAAATTGCTAAAGACCACACATACACCGCAGAATACTGAATGTATGCTGGTGTAAAAATTGATTGTACTGTTGCATGATTCGTGTATAGAGACATGGGAGGTCTAATTAAATCCAGACCCCTATTCACTGCTGATTTCATGGTAGCAGTATGCAGCTCAGGCATGTTAATGAAGCCTATGCACCTGGTCGATTTAGATGTCACTTTTCTCCTATAATTTCTCATTAGTTCCAAATTTATTATATATATATTCAAGTGTATGCTCATTAAACCAGAAAGACTCTATATTTTATTATTTCAAAACATTCTATGTAGCATGGCTTCTAAGTGGTTAGCACTCTTGCCATGTATTGCTGGGGTCCTGGGTTTGATTTGTGTCTAGTACTTTATCTGCATGTTGAGTTTCTATGTTGTCACATGTTTCCATGGTTATGCTTCACTTTCATCCTTCACTACAGAAAATATTGACAAGTTAACTGGCAACCACCCTACTTGGCCCTAGAGCCTGGGCATATGTTAAGGACATTAGACTTCCTAGGGTAAGAATTCATGCAAATACAGGGATGTTGCTTGGTATGTTTACTCAAGGCATGTGCTCCTGGGTGCTCATGGCTTGTGACCATGCTATTGTTGCTACAGTTTTGTGCATTTTTTCTCTATAAGTCACCATTACATTTTTGTTGCTAATATCTCCACCTACCACTGCGTGTGCTAGGAAATAATATGAAGCAGGGCACTGACTGATCTATATATTCATTTTTATCTGCGTTGCTTTTGCAGAACATCTTCAGGCCAAGTGTCTTTACATGGCAAATGCCCAGGCCTCTTAATAATTCACACAGGCAACAGTTAGGGATGTTGGATGATGTGCAGAGTTAATGTCAGTGGGATGCAATGCCTACACAAAATAAATTAATTGACTCCCTATACATACTTCATAAAGCATTCCCTATTATTCCTTAAATATTAAGGATGTCTACCCTTTAACAATATAATGCTTCACCTACTCAAAATAAATTAATTGACTCTATATCCTTTATATAACATTCCATAGTATTCCTTTAATATTACGGATGTCCACCATTTGAACAATATAATTCTCCACCTACTCAAAATAAATTGACTCCCTATATATCCTTTATAAAACATTCCCTATTATTCCTTTAATATTAAGAATGTCCCCCCTTTAAGCAATACAATTGTCCACCTTGGGTCAGTCTGGAGTAAACTATGATGACGTGTGCTTATTATCCACTATCTAAAGGTCAAGCTGTAGGGCGTGGCCAGCGGATGGAGTGAGCAGACACACGGCTCTTGGCTCCGGCTCCAGCTCCTCCGGATCTCTATACGGGCAGAACTGCAGCCACACTACAATCCACGATGGGACCTGGGACCACAACTGGGCAGATCGCTCACCTCCCTCCTGCGGCCTGCATTCATTTTTTGGCCGGGCGGCACAGACGGACTCTCAGCCATGCTGAGCCTGATCCTCCAAGATGGCAGATGCGGCCGCCTCACCAGCGCGTTCAGGCTCCGTGCCTTCTCCTGGGGTGAGTCCTCCACGAGGGTCTGATCCCCCCCCCCCCCGATCTGCACCCCACCGCCGCTCTAGGAGCACATCCTGGGCCTCACAAGACTCCATGGAAGGGGATATTGACACTAGGCTGAGGGATATCCCTACTAAACGGGATCTTGAATCTTTTATTACTCACATTGAACATACCTGTAAAAAAGAGATATAGAACATTCTGTCACCGATGTCTCTAGTTGTGTCCAGGCACATGATGTGGCCCTGCAGGAACATGCTGGTTTGATTCACCAATTGTATTATGGCCTGGATGACCAGGAAAATCGCAACAGGCGTAAGAATATATGCATAAGAGGCCTGCCAGAGACCGTTGAGGCCGCTGACCTTGAATCTGCAGCCCTAGCTATCTTCAATCAGCTTTTACAAAAGCCTAAAGATTTACCTATTGAATTAGACTGTATTCATCATGCATTGGGAGCCAAGCACCCAGAACCCCCCCCCTTCCCGAGGGACTTGATATCTAGAATTCTCTTTTAAAAGATCAAGGATGACATAATGAAAGCCACTAGGTCTCAACACGCTATCCCGTTCAATGATGCAACTGTTTCGTTGTTGCCTGATCTATCCTATCTTACGCTCTCTCTATACAAGGCTCTCCGGCCATTACTTGAGCTCCTACGCCAACGCAATATTAAAGATCGCTGGGGCTTTCCGTTCCAACTCATGGCTAATGCTGATGGGAAATTTACTGTTTTCCGCAATCTCGGTGACCTACCAGCCTTCTTGAGTAAACTGCAATTCCCTCAAGTAGCCCTTCCAGATTGGCCCCTGAAGCTGTTGGCTGCGAGCTTCCCTCCAAGTTCTTCCTGGCAACGGGTTTTGAAGCACGCGTCTTCCTTGCGTGCCTCCTCTGGCTTGCAATCCACTGAAGTGATCTGATGATGGCCTGTCCCTGTCTCCAGCACATTGGACTGTGTTGTTGCTCTTCAGACCGGGACTTTAAATTTTGACCTTGCCGAGCGACCTTCACCACGGTGCCTGGGCTCTGCCGACCCTACACTGCCTGCTAGATATTGCACTGTTTGTTCCCATATTTTGTTATACTGTTTTTATGTTGTGTTAATGGGAAATTGCAGTTGCTGCCGTTCTATTATTGCCATGCAGCGGCATGTGTGCACAGCCCTATTGACACTCTGCTTGTGGGTTTATCCCCATGCATGACCATCTGCTCTTGAGGCTTTGAAAGTGCCTTTTCTTTGTTCCATTATCTTGTGGCTGTTCACCCTTGCCCTTGCTTATTTGTGATTCGGGGGGAGGGGACCCCCTGACATTGACACAAACCCCCCCTTAGAATGGTTTGTTCTGATGCTTGCACCCGACCCAAGGTTTTTGCACTATTTAGTTGTGATCTGAGCGTTTATATTGCTGGCCCTTGTCGCCTCTTCTATTATTTGTCTTTGTTGTTCCTATGTTGCCTCCTCTCTTTCTCTTCCCTATCCTGCCCTGCTTTCCCTGCTTCTGTCCCCCTCTCTACTTCTACTCTTTTCTGCTCTCGCTTTCCATTCTGTTTCCACTCTGGGGTGTCGGAGCTTCCGGAGCTTTGGATGTCTTTCCAGACAGATGACCCCCCCCATAGCTGTTAGTGACTTAACTTTTGCCTCATATAATGTACGAGGCTTTAATACCCCTCAAAAAAGTAGTAAGGTGTTGTACCACTTTCACCACAAATGAACAAAGGTCTTGCTCTTGCAGGAATCTCATTTCCGGACAGACTTTGTCCCCCTCCTACCCACTAAATATTTCACTGCATGGTATCATAGTACCAATCCAGACGGTAAATCTCGCGGGTTTCCTTGGCCTTCCATAAATCTCTACATCCTGAGGTCCTGCAACAGCAAACTGATGACACAGGGAGGTTTGTTTGTCTTAAGGTGAAGTTGTCCGGTACTCCTTATACCATCGCTAACATTTATTTTACCAACCAGGATTAGGTGCGCTTTTTGTCCGAAATATCTTCTATCCTGGAGACATCTGGGACTACCAATCTCGTTCTGGGCGGAGACTTCAATTTTGTGCTGGATCCTAGACTAGACTCTTCCTCTTGTAAGTCACTACTGTCCCTGTCATCCCATTCATCTGTTAAACTCCTCCTGAGATGCCTACGGGTGGTAGATGTATGGCGACTTCTCGACTTCTGCATGGCTCTGAGAGAGACTAAACCTCTCTCCTGCACACACTACCTACAGCAGATTAGATTATTTTCTTGTCTCCCAATCCCTGTTGGATTTTGGGCCTGTGGCAATGGTGGGACTAATGCTGTGGTCTGACCATGCCCCTGTCTTTTTCCCCTTGGGGACCCCCGCTGCTCGCCAGTTCGGGTTCTCCTGGCGTCTGAATGATACACTACTCTCAGACTCGGTTTGCATAGCGGACGTTCGCAACTCCATTGCCACGTTCTAGGCGACCCATGCTTCTGATTCCACATCACCGCTCACCCAATGGGAAACATTAAAATGTGTTGTTCTTGGTGTATTGATTAGTCATGGCTCTCGCCTGAAGAAAGCTAGGGCTGCGGCTATAGGTTCGATCCTTGCACACATCAACACCTTAGAGGAGTCCCATAAAAGTGACGTATCCCCCATGACCTACGTTGAGTTGGTCAACAAGCGTAGGGAACTGCTCTCGCTCTTAGATACCCAGTCCTGGATTGCCAGAGATAGGGTGCATTGTGGTACATTATGAATCTGGCAATAGGTGCGGTCGCCACTTGGCACCCGATCAGCAGGCGGATCCTGGTCGCTGGCATTCAAGGATCTGGGAATAAGATGATATGCTCTAACTTGGGCATCGCCCATGAGTTTCGAGACTATTATTCACGTTTATATAATCTACTCAGTCAAACTTGGTGAGCCTTGAGAACCCACCGGAATCTCTGGCTCATTACATCACGCAGACGGCCCTACCCACTATATCCTCAGAGGCATCGGCGGCTCTGCATTCCTCCTTTTCGGGCCTGGAAGTTGAGACTGCTATATCGGCGTTTAAATCCGGGAAAATGTCCTGGCCCTGACTGCTTTACACCTCATTTTTTTAAGCTCTTTGCTCAGGAACTTGCCCTGGTGCTGGCCCGAGCCTTTAACAGTGTAGATGATCAACACCCCTTCTCTGCCTCCATGCTTTTTGCGGCCATATCGGTCATACCTAAGCCTAGGAAAGAACCCTCCTTATGTGGTAGTTACAGACCAATATCTCTACTGAATGTAGATTTGAAATTGTACTCTAAAATACTGGCTATGCCCCTCTGCTGCCAGACATTATTCACCCAGACCAGGTTGGTTTTGTCCCTGGTCGCAAGGCCAGGGACAACACCGTTAAAATGGTTCACCTTATCTCACATGTTCGCAGAAGCAAGAGGGGGGCTTGCCTTCTCTCCCTGGATGCAGAGAAGGCATTCGATCGCGTGGATTGGCAGTTTTTTTATGCTGTCCCTGCAACAGATAGGATTGGGTGCGGTGTTCCTGGGTAAGGTCCTACCCTTCTACTCCACCCTGTCTGCGGAGATCCTGGTTAATGGAGTGAAATCTGCCCCCTTTGCCATCTCTAACGGGACCAGGCAGGGCTGTCCTTTGTCCCCCCTCCTATTTGTACTGGTTATAGAACATCTAGCACAAGCCATCAGTGCCAATTCAGATATAAGTGGTATCAACCTCAGCATCAGTACGCGGATGATCTGCTTCTCTACATTCGTAATCCTCTCATCTCCCTGCCCACGATTTAGTCAGAGTTGGAACGCTTTGGAAGCTTTAGCAATTTTCGAGTGAACATGTCCAAATCGCAAGCTCTAAACCTAGAACTACCGGCCCCTCTGCTCGCCTCTCTATGATGTTCCTTTTCTTGGACAACTTCACACATTGTGTATCTCGGCACCTCTATAGCAGCACAACTGGAATGTCTGCTTGAACTATTTACCCTTATTATCTACTGCGCGTAGAGACCTGGAATCTTACTCGACTTCTACTTTATCTTGGTTCAGTATGCTTTAGGTGATCAAAATGGACACTCTCCCGAAGCTCCTATAGATCTTTCAAACGATCCCCATTTTGCTTCCAGATCCTTTTACCACTCATTGCACTCTACTGTGCTCCGTTTTATTTGGCTCGGATGTTATCACCACTTGAGCTATTCTGTTCTCAGGAAACACAGGCTGAAAGGGGGTATGGGTGTTCCTGACTTGGAGAGGTATCATGCTGCTTTGCTCCTTTTGAGAATTCTAGATTGGTTTCCTTGCCCTAGCCTGAAGGTTTATGTGTCGGTAGAACAGAAGGGTCCCTTCTTGAAAAAGTCCGAATACTGGATGAAACGCGTCGGAGGCTCCTGCTCATGTCATTTCTGATGTTACATGCCTACTAACTCTCATACCTTGTGAGTGGTTTTCTGACCTTTATTTTGATTACACGATATACTATGCGATGAGCATTTTCCTTGTTTCCGAGGTTTATTACCTATAACATCAAGAT
>JAEOBE010284483.1:0-12834 GCA_022657655.1 Phrynoglossus myanhessei | reverse complement strand
TCGGCCCATTACTAGTTTGGGACATGAAGCTTAATGACAACTGATGAATGAATTAAGAAACCTAAAGGATTATAGTTTAGATGAGATAGTCTTCTTTCTGGTGGAGTGGTTGTGTCTTTGTCTGTTATTTTGTTAAAATTAACATTAATTGCTCACTATGATTAGTTAATAAGATTTGAAAGGTTTGCCTTGAACAAATGCACTTGAACTTTGTAATGATTTTGCAAGATAAAAGTGCTGCAACATTGTGATTCTCATTTGGATATTGAGACTGTGGATGGATCTCAGTTGACGGCACTACTTAAGAAAGTGAAGACTGT
Organism: Phrynoglossus myanhessei; assembly: GCA_022657655.1. NCBI lineage: Eukaryota > Metazoa > Chordata > Amphibia > Anura > Dicroglossidae > Phrynoglossus > Phrynoglossus myanhessei. Next base: position 12,514 of record JAEOBE010284483.1, on the reverse strand, counting down.
GATATGCTCATCATAATGAAATATGGCCATGGGTACAGGGCTCTTCTTTAACACCTTAAGTACCCATGACATCATAATCCCATCATAGGATTTGACAGCTCTCCTCCCGTCTGGGAGCAGTGCAGGGGGGCCTCACACCACTTGCAGGAGCCCCCCCAGAGGGAGGAGAGCAGTCCTAGTATATGTGGTCACTGTTATAGCCAATCACAGTGCTGTTAATGTTCACCACATTTTAAATAATAACATTGTATTTCACCCCTTGGATTTTGTGACCTATAACTACAAACAAAAACCCAAAATACCAAACGTGATATACTGCATTAATTAGGATAAATAAATGAATTTACTAGGAATTACTTGATGTTAGCTACATTAATTATTATTAGGGGTTTTTCACATTTTTTTAAATAAAAATTGTATGTATGGATAAGTCACATCACATTAAAGTCCATTTTGTCCAATAAAAAACAGCATATATGAGGAAAATAGAATTATAATACTAATTATATGTCTTCACTTATGCAATCCTGTACTACCTCTCCACACTGGGTGCTTCTTTCTTCAAGCCATATCAAGTGGATATACAGGCACACTTTTGAACCACTGCCCTGTAGTACTACACTAACAATGCCATTAAATTCTCTGTAAATCTTGTGCTCCCTCCAGGATGGTGATGGATTATATGTTAAGAGAGATAAGGTGGAAAGCAACAAATGATGATACGGGTGCTGCTAGAGTTATAATGCTGGCAGTGTGGATAGACTCGGGTTGAAAACATCAATGGAAAAGTAGATACACAGAGCAAATGCCACTAGCCAGAGGAAATGAAGAGAAACTTGTAACAATGAATGTGGAGAATGCTAACATAGGAAAGGGGTACTCACAGCAATCACTTAGAAGGGCACTGGAGGTTCTTCTGTGCACTAATCTAAAGTGCTGTTATAAAGCTAATTGATGGTAGTTTTAGGGAAAAGTAAGTATGGATGAGTAAAGGAAAACCACTGTGCGGAACTGGCATGTGAAGAGGCAGCAGAACAGCTAACGGCAGTGTAGCCAGAGGGAGTTTAAGGAGGGTTGGGTATGGAGGTATGCCGCTGGCATGGAGAACAAGAGAAGAAGTGTAACTGCAAAGATTTGTATTGTGGCGGAAGGGGAACTGGGCTGGTGGGGGCAGAAAGGATTAATGGAAGCTTGTGCATTAAACTCTAAAGCTAGAGGTGTGAGCTGGCAGACTGGCAGGACAGCAGCTTGTGGGATCCAAGAAGGGTTAATGTATGAGGTTGAGACACTGTGAAACTGGCAGTGTGAGCCAGCAGAGCAGTAGGACAGCGTGGGAGGACATAAACACTGAGAAGACTGATCTAGGGTATCAAACACTGGAGGGAAGGGGGAGACCAGGGAAGCAGAGCGGATTGGCAACATCTTTCAAAGCACTGTGCCTCTTTATCAGGCTGGGTTAAGCAAAAGAGAGCAGAAAAATGGGGATTTAAAGTAAAAGGCGAGGTTCTATTGCTGGTATAAGATTAGGTGTCAGGGAAAGAATGATGCAAAGGTCAATTGCTGTTCTAATGTTTGAAGGAGACACATTCTCCTCTTAGATTTAGTTTTTTTAGATTTTAGATTTTTTAGAAATGTTTAGCAATGATAATCTACAACCAGATACTACTAGGTAGCTGAAGGCTTTTTATTGTTTGCATAGCTTGTTTTTCTTTTCCTGCCCATTCTTCACACAATGGCCATTTTTATTAAGGGCAGACTAACAGATCTCTTTACTTCCTGGAACACTAGTGACTAGAACATGTGACCATGCACAACCTATCAGGGAAGGACAATACTTCTCCATGAGATCTTATGAGATTACAGATGAGCTTTCCTTTAGCAATGGCATAATTGTTTTCCAAAGCACGAATTCACTGATCTAAAAATGTAGGTAAATGACAGAGCTTTAATGTTTTACATATATAACAGGTTATAATTGCTTAGCATACAGAGAAGCATGCAATGCTGTATTTTGTGTTTTAGGTGTAAAGGTCAAGTTATGGAGCAGAAAGTAGCCATAGAATGAGCATTTAAACATAGAAAAAGAATATGCCAGACCAACAGCCCCGATCTTTGTCATCCAATAGCCACTAACTATTTTTTCAGGAATTTAATCTATGTATCAAACTTTCTTGCAAGCAGATGACCTTTCTTCTATATTGGATAGTTTTAACAAACATTTCAATAGGCTCTTTTGCAAGTCTATCCAAGTCACCAATCAATATAACTATCATATAAGAGGGATAGGCATGAGCCACATGCTTTGCCATACTCAAATTGTAACAATTTTTCCCAGTTGGGCAAAAGAAGTGTGAGTATGCTAGTGGGGGAATGGAGGCAGCAAAAGCAGACCTGTTGTTTTATCCCAAATGGGCTTTAAATAATGGAGAAACTGCATTGTAGAAGTGGCGCCTTTCTAAGGGATCACACATCTTATTTAATGTTATTATTTATCTTCATTGCTTTTACAAATATCACTTCTCATGCATAAATGATGATTAACAATAATAAGGTTCATTTTAGTCATTGTCAAATCATTTAATACAGTACTACATTTCTAATTAATTGTTTGCATAGTTTCTTTGTGTTTTGTTTTTTACTTATGCAATCCCTAGGCTACATCAACAGCTGCAGGGGAATGTCCAGGCTTTGCTTTTTGACATAATTAGATGTATTGATTTACTAATATTTAGTATTCAGTGTTTACATTGAGAGCTGGGCATTCTTGTGGTTTTTGTCTTCTCTAATAAAACCACACTACATTCTCTGTGAGAAATGACAGACATGTAGGGTGAATAGCGAGGAATAGAAGAAAGGAATATCTACTGAAGCCCACCAGGATCTTAAAATGGTTTAAACCTTGCTGAAATTCAGAAAGATAGTAAATACAGTCAAGGTAAAATCATATTTTGTGTTTTCTGCTCTTCTACACCATTTTACTGTGGTGGTGAGGTGATGGTGGAATGGTGTCTGGGGGATCACTTCTTTACATTAGCCTTATTCAAACTCTTGAGACTCAGGCTGATATCATAACAGATTGGATGTCAGAATTCTTTGTACAGGTTATGTATACATTTTTTGGTCTATGTAAAACATAATGAAAGTGCCCATTGGAAGGAATATGTAATTTGTGCTGGAACACTCTAAATAGGCTGAAGGAATAATAAGATTTGATATGAATCTGAAATTTGGCATGTGTGTGTGTTTTATTTAAATGTTCCTGGCCAGTTCTGAACTGTGGTGTATTCATAAATAAATAACAGAGACTGAAGGTAGCTATTGGGAAGTGCAAGACACCATTAGGTGCCATTGAACACCTGGACTCTAACAGCTTGGATCTCTAGATGAGCACACCCCCTTCCATCTAAACAAAGACATACACTGATGCATGAGTTACTACTATTAGGGAAGAGCATTTCTAAAATTAAATCTTAGCTCCAACAATAATTTTGGGTGCTGAACTTTCATAATACAGGTGTGGTATGTCATGGTGCCTTTAGGCTGATGGTGGTACTGATTTGTACTTGGCTTTGACCCAGGTTTGCTTAATTTGAGACCTACCTTATATTACTTTTAACTAGTTTTACAATGTGAAATTCAGACCATTTTGTAAAAGCGTAGCGATGTATACTTTATCTATCAGAAACAGTACACAAAACTGACTATGTATCCTAATACATTTTAAGAAATCTATAATATACAGTATGTTGGTCATGGGCATTGGTCATTTTAACTAATGTACAATAGTCTGCAAATATTTTGGTTTAAAAACTATGAAATAACAACATGCATTGACAACTTTGGCCAATGGACTAATAACTTTAAACAGAGGCAGAATAGGCCACGGTGTTTCAGATCACATAATCTCTTCACTGGAGTTTACTGCTCACTATTTTTCATTCCTTTTGATTAGATGTTTAAGAACTGATTTTGAAGTGTCAGTCTCTGATTTATCTATTGTCCAATTCAGATACTTCTTTCTGCTTCCTAACTTCAGCAATCAAAAATATTCACTCACTCACTTCATCATATTACCCATTGTTTGATTTTCATGTAAGTCAGTAACTTTATAGAACCAAGTCTCTTTTCTTTCTCTACAGAACATACATTTGCTACATGCATGGCTCTTTTTTTGCAACTTATTATTTGTTATTGTTTTCTATTCTTCATACTCTATACTATTTCTTTATCGTGAAACCTTTTTACATCTTGTAGTCTGGCAGTTATCAAGGAAAAAGTTAATAATGATTTTTATTTACTGTACAGTTAAAAGTAATTTCATTGGACACATTCAGGCCATTTAGGAAAGCGATAACCATTTAGAAGTCATTGTTTCTGGTCTTACAGAACTACGCTAATGTGAAATGAAACCATTTACCTTATTTTACCAAAGTAATCAAAAGAGTATAGTATAAGTGGAAAACCAAGTTCAGGTTCAAGAACATTGTTTATCTAGTTAATTGTACACTGGTTTATAAATTAAATTGAACTGATGTCTGAAGTTGTGGCATCACTGTAAAAACTGGGTGGTTGATACAGACTGTAACATCACCAATATTTTTTAAAATGGTAAATGTGTATAGTTTTATTCTGGTTGAGTCCCCCTGTATGCAACAGCAACTGTACAAAGAACTAGCAGGAGGTAACTACCTCTAGTTGGGCGTAAAGAATTTAAATAATTCACACTGATAAAATTCTGCACTGACACATATTTCCTCCCAGCTATACCTTTATTTTCCTATTCTCTATTTGAAAATGATAATCCCTTCCTTCCACATATAAAGCTGGTCATGCATAGACCCATCAAACCATTATAACAGCTGGATCACTGCCAGCTACATCATGAATGACTACCTTTATTATAATTTCTCATTTATCTTTCTGACTTTGATTAGAGTGGGATGGAACTGTCTGTTATCAGATTTTTAACTGCCATGAGAAAATTGGAATATCAGTTTAATAATACAGGTATAGTGGTAACTTTTCAAACTAAATAATAGGTTATGTCTCTTATATAGGATTGTTTCATTTTTTTTTCTCTCTTTTGTAAATAATGGGATTGATTTTCTAAAGGAGTAGAGCACGGTCACTTTCAAATGTGAAACTTTACTTAGCTTAGTGATTGAGTTGATGCTGTGTTAACTTCAATCATCTAATCATGTACAAGCAAAAACTCTGCTTTTCTTTTAATTTTCCTTGTATGTGATTAGGTATCCACTATAAAATTATTTTTTACTTAGCTTTACCTTGTTTACTAACCTAGGTGAACATTCACTTTGTAAGCTTTACTCTTTAAGTAAACCAACTATGTTATGCCTTTATGTGAATGTGAAGGATTGAATCAGTGATTATGTTTAAAAAAATAATCCATATATGGAAAATGCATTTAAAATTGATTTGTACTTCAAAGTTTTTTTTTCATAGGATAACTCTTCCACATACTCAGCTTTAATGTTACTCTGCCACCATATGGTAACTTTTGCCCAAATGTTTTCCTAAAAACAAGCATAGATATACTGACCATTACAGAGACTCATGTAATGCAAAGCCACCAAGCTATTGGAAGTATTTAACCCCTTCTTTAAAAGACTACTGTGATTTCTTGGGGTTGCTTTTTGATAGCCATACACGGACAGTAATGGCTCAGGTGACAATTTACAATTATTTAGAGACATGTACTTCAAGTGTTAGCCAATAACTGATAACCTAAAATTCTGAACAGTTACAGATAAGTGTCAGATCCTTAGAACTATACACAAATTTAGAATAAAGAGACTCATAATAGAATCATTATCAAACATACCGGTAAAAGAGCTGAAAATGCAATTCTTCAGTCAAAGTCTTTGACATCTATGAAGTATCTATGGGCTAAATGTTTAAATGATTAAAGCAATTTCCTTGTTATGGACAGTGAATACATTTGAGCATTTATGTATATGTTACTGTAAAAATGTCTAGGACGGCATAAAACTTTTTAGACTTTTGGGAATAATTATGTGCATTTCATGAATCTAAGGTATCAAACTTTAATTAGTAGACAAGCTCAATTATCACATCTACAATTGTGGAAAAACACTTATGGAGTATTATAGGAGAACTGAATGTGTTCATTTAAATTTTTTAACACTTACTGACTTTTCAGGTATTCTATCTTAACCATACTCTCAATTTGCTATTAAAATAATGTTCAGTTATTTATCACTTTGTGTTGTGCAGTTACGAAGTCTAAAGCTAGAAATGGAAGGCACCAATTGTGGCATGGTGGCCAATGTCACTGTTTAATACATGGTGGGGCAGTGGGGAGACTGTGTGTGGGGGATGAAGTTGAGCACAGCAAAATGTATAACTTTCATGTGTCTCCCTGCCTATGCCCCACCCAAAGGAAGAGGAGCCAGCCACCCACAACTCATTAATTTGAAGCTGCAGTTTACATATGAATGAGTCACATTATTTAAATAAGCAAATAAGCACATCCATATGCAAATATTGTGTCTTATTCATATGCAAATCCAAGACACAAAAATGCCATCTAAGATTATGTCCCAGCTGCTGAATTCTTTCACTTCTCTCCTCCAGGTGCCTAAGGTGAGTAGTGGGTGTAAGGTTAGAATGATGAGGTTTAAAGAGATGGGTTTGTGGTGCAAAGGTGAGTAGACAGAGGGAGAGGCTTCACTGTAAATGCTCATGTTACATTGGTAGTCACTGTAGAATCTGCCCTTACATTTGTGGTTGGTGTAGAAGAACTTGGAAAGAACAGAATAGAAGGAAATAAGAAACTAGGAAGGAGAAGAATCCGCAAGGCCCAGAGAGCATGGGTAAAGGCTTAGTAAGGAATGATCAAAGCTAGAATCCTGGATACAGTCTACCCTCTTAAACCACATGAGTACCATTAAGGAGAGTGGTAAGTTTTCCATTAATCATAGTGTCTGATACCCTTTGCTGTGCTTTAACCAAGCCAAAGGCAGACTTTTACCGTGATCTAGCTATAATCTGTCTAGTGACTAAGAAGCTGTGGTGAACCAACATTATACTTTGGTTGTATGGAAATTTACATATTCGGAAATTACAATGTAGAACCAACCTGATAAGATTGTACACACTAATCCATAATTTTTAAAATGTAGTGCATTCCCACCACACATGGAGCATGGTGTTGTGGGACACAGGGCCCCTAAAACACACAGGGAACACAGTGAAAACAAATTTAGAAATCTTGTCTGGTGTCAGGCACCATCTCAGTAACACTTTGTAAGATTTTTCTTAAGCTATAACATTCTGTGAGCTTTTGTGAAATGACTACCAGACAGGACCTCCTATAAATGACCAATGCAGGCCCACCTCACATACAGTAAGAATCCAGAGTAGAGAAGAGAGAATGAAGTGCAAAAGAACAAACTGCAAACACCAAAAAAACTGGAAGGGAAAGGGGTGAAGAAGGAGGAGGAGGAGGAGAGATACCCAATGTGATATAAGGGACAATATGAAAGCATAGGGGGTAGCATTTGTCCTTCTTATCATGGAAGTGACAATATATAAAAGCCACAACAGGTGCCAAGCAGTATAATAAACAACACATGGAGGTAAATAATAATATGACTAATAAGCAAGTTAAACATAGCAAAACTGGCAACATAGCGAACACTCAAAGTAGGGAAAAAGCATGGTGCTACCAAGGGAGTAGGTGATAACCAAACCAGAGAGGCATAGTTCAGTAGCATCAACAAGAAACCCATAACAGGGCACACCAACCTTTAGTAAAAGTGCAACATGGCTGGCCAGATAAAGAAAAGGAAGGGGCCCAGGATATGAATATATTAAATAACTATCAGCCAAAGTCAAATGCTAATGGATATATAAAAAAAAAGAGTCCTGAAAAAGCAGGCATAAGAAGTAAAGTGAGGGAAAGAGGAAAGAGTACAGGTAGTAACAGAAAAGAAATAGACAAAAAGTCAGTAAGAAAATAAAAGAAAAAATCATCACTGTAATGGGACTGAGTGGAGTAGAGCAGCCTCAACTAGGATCTATATCCGACCACTGCAAACGTGTCCCCATTTCTCATATTTTTCTTAATATTACATTTTTACAAGGGTATCTCATGGAATAATTTAATTCTCTTCCAAAGATATTTCTACTGATTCTCACATGTACCTTTTGACTGGTTGGAAATACACTATATCAGTAGTAGATTCTGTGCAGTTAGTAACTACATTAAAATTAGAAAATGTTTACTGAAGCTCTTAGTTCAGGATGAATCTGGAACCAAGAGCAGCGGGTTCAAAGTAAGCAGTAAAGCAGTAAAGCAATAAACAATTAACACATTATATAGCAAAATTACAACTTTATAAAAAGCATGAAAAGACAACAATGCTTTATCACATAGTGAGAGATGAGGATGTTGGAACCAAGAATTGCCTTCCCTGAGCTGGTTATTAATAAATACCAAAATTAGTTGCCTGTGAATGATAGATATTAAGAAAACAGGGAAAAGCAAAGTGCTCCCAAAGGAGCTATAAAAACAAGTGTAATATGTAAAAGAGGAACGAAGCACATATATCACATCAGTCATGCATGAATAAAATATAATGGCTTTCTACATATTATTCACTTCTTTTACCATAACCTGCAGTTTTAGATGACCACTCTGTTTATTCACTTTGCTAAATATACACAGTTGTGAACAAGGTTCATAGGTTATGTACAAGGTAGGTTTGTTCTTTAGCTGAACTTGTAGGTAAATTGAAACAGGTACATTTTTTAAGTGTAACATTTTTAATCTGTCATGAAAGCAAGGATTGGTGATGGATCTAACTTGCTTTTTGCAACCTTTTTCCCAGGATAACTCTTATAGGAGCAAATTTCGCTTCCTAGGGGTAGATTTCCTCTCAATTGCCTCACCATGCATCACAGTGGCTCTAACCCCACACCATACTAACAAAAATAAAAAAAAGTAACATTTCTATGGAGTTATTTCAAATTAAACTGAGACAGATCATAGTAGAGGATTATGGACTGGTTGTAGAGGATGGGACTGGTATTTGAGAGTCAGAGTTTTATTCTGCTGCTGGAGTCAGTTTCTTGAAGCAGGCAATTAGGAATGTTTGCACAGAGATTTTCTTTTTCTTATCATAAATAGCCCTGTGTGGTGCACTTTGGCTGCAGCCTGGGACCCCCTCCTGTACAGTAATAACTGTTATATGTAAGCAAGATGTTCTTAACTCAGGGATTGCCTCTAATCTAAACATAACAGCTGAATTAGATTTCTAATATTCTAAGACTTTTTAAAAAGTTTATTGTGGGTTTAAAAGAAACAATGTAGCACAGATCTGAATGGACATCCATAAACAAATATATTATAGCACTATGTGACTATCAAAATTATTTACCTACCCATAGCTGACAAAAAGTCAGACAAATAAACCAATATCCTGAGACTGCTGAACTGGGACCTTATTTGCAAGGAGAAGAAGCCAAAAAAGGTAATAGAGAGCAAGAACAGGAGCAAAAAGGACTAAAAAGGAAAGAAATGAAAGAGTGGAAGAAAGGGTTGCATCATGTGGCAGACCAACAAGGCAGAGAAAGGGCATCAGAGATGATGATCAGATCCAATGGCACATTCGGGGCAGCTATATCCCATGACAACAATGACAATAAATCATTAATATCCATATAAAAAAACCTAAGGTGTCCATACCTTATTAAATGATGACTGTTATTCACAGAAATACATTGTCAGTTGTCTTAATTTCATTATAGAGCACAGTTGTGTCTCCCGTTCATGTATGTTAGGAGTGATCTGGGAGTTATTCTGTTGTAGAAAGAAGGCAGGTGCAGCAATCACAAAGTAAAGGAGCAGGTCTTTGATCATGGGACATGGGGCTCAAGATAATGGAGAGAAGGGCTATTTTAGCTGAAGGAAGTGTGGTAGATAAAGATAGCTCCACCAGATATGGAGTATAGTCTTGATGCCAATGCTAACATGTTGGCAGTCTATGCAGAAATACTGTATACTATACAGCAAGCTTGGGCATCAATACCACTGAAAAAGACTTGTCTTGCACTGGCGGCAACACAGGACCTCCAATCACTCTGCGGCACCTTTACCATCAGATGGTCTTGGGACATGTAAACAACATAAAAAGTCAAGGAGCACCTCTTTATATTGCAGTAAATTTATAGATAGCATGTTTCATTAAAAAAAAAGCTGCTCATAGAGTGTAAGCCTGAATGAGCATAAAAGATGTGCCAATGGCTGCATATACAGAACCAATATGAGATTCAGCAGACATCAATAAGTTGGAAATGTAATCTTTTTTGAGTATATGCAGTAGAGAAAGAGATACATGGAATTTCCAGGAGGAAGTACCCAAGCAAGGATCCAGTGCAAGGTTAAAGTCACCACCAACAATGAAAATACCTTCTGCAAGAAAGTATTCAGTGTGGCTAGTGTATTGTAAAAAACACCTTTAATAAAAGGAAACCTGGTTGCATTGTAGTTGGCAACTTGGAGGAAGGTAACGGGTACAGAGGAGGTAACACAAATAGCAACGTCTTTGGATTTGTTTATAGGATGCTTACTGGTGTAAAGAAGGTGATGATAATGATATTGCAGTGGCGGGGCAACTGGGCCTTTAAAATGAGTCTCATGAAAGAACAGGATAGGCACTTGTCATTTGTGCATATAATAGAGGACCTAATATCTCTTCCATGCGTCATTCAGACCTTGTAAATTTAGGAAAACTAGATTCAAGGGGGTCATGGTAAACAAAGAAAAAAAGAACAATCATTTTGGAGATCCACATGATGCATAAAAAAAAAAAAATAAATAAAAGTGAAAGAAGTCCACAGAGGAAGAGAGAAGGCAAAGAAGAGAAGCTGCACAGAGCAAGACCAAGGGCAGGTCTCAAAAGCATAAACATTAGGATTCTGGATAATGTATCAAGTGGTATCCACATCAAAACCAGGCATACATAGAAAACATATAACTAACAAGAGCCAACATTGTGGAACTCAGAAGGTTAGATGCAGCATATAAACCACTATAAATATAGGTGTAACCCCCTGGAGGATGGGAATCAGTCTCCAAAGTTAGTAACTATAGCAAAGAAGAGATTAGGAAATGGAAAATGAAAAAAGGATAGGGGAGGGCGGGGTAAAGGAATAGGGACTGTAAGAAAAAAGGAAGGTTATGGAAAAATATAGGAAAAAGACAGGAAGGATGACGTTCATTCACGGGGAACAAATGAAAAGTAGGCAGAAATATACATGCATAGACAAATTAGATGCAGTATGTCAGCTATGCACATGGTACTACTAGTCTTACATTTTTTTCTCCAGATGGTATAAAATCTGTCCAAGAATATGTGGCTTTCAGTGGTTGGACAATAACCACAAAACCCACAACAGAAAGCAAATGCATCATCCTTTAAATTCAGAGAATGGGCACACATGCCCAATCACAACCCCCCAGCAAACACCTTCCACTGAGCATAGAAAAATAAGAAAACTATAATGGAGAAAACTGCTTAGCAGGGTATCTGAAATGGAAGAGCATAAATGCCTACATATGCATAAGAATGTGTAAGAATATCATGGCAGGAGAGGAGAAGGAGCAGCAACTGGAAAAAAAAACTGTTAACAAGCATCAAACGTCATAATGCAGAAAGAGGCAGCAGAAGGATCTATGCCATCCCCAAGCTAAACCAAATCATAAAGAATGCAGTAGCATTAAGCAGTAGAGAAATACACATATATGTGCCAAATAAATGGACAACACATGATGCATACATGATCAAAGACAGCAATTATCATACCAGCTCTAAGGAACAGTCTCAATACATCACAGAAGTAAAACTGAGATAAATAAGGAATCAAATACTTAAAGTTCAATGGCTATTATTAGCAGCAATATGAGCTCATCTCTCCCACTGCAGCCAAAGCTCAGCCACAGCAGAAGAGCGTGTACTCCATATAATCATTACTGTTAGGGCTCTAGGGCTACAGACTGAACAATCAACAAAGACATCAGGTGATTATAGCAAGTCAACCCCTGGAGATAAGGATAACTTTGCAAAGAGGGGCAAACATGTCCATACATTCCTTATGCTGTCAATAAAAATTAAGCACAAGGGAACAGTCAAAGGTCATTCAGGAACAGAAACAAAAAAGAAATGGTGTCAGAAGATCAACCATGCTGGAGGTTTACTAAAGTTTAAAGCACGCACATTACTGTGATGGTGCAACAAGGTTCCAACATGATTTCTCCATGTGAATGAGGCCTCAGACCATTGCTCAAGTTCAGAGAATATGAAAACAGCAGGAGTTGAATATTCCTGCCGGGGTGTCACAGATCAGCATCAAAGCTGATCCATTATACAAGCTTTTGTGACTTATATTGTTTTTTCAAATCAAGGATGTTCACCATGCCTATCAAGGCAGGGGTTTCCCATATATCTGTGCCCTGTATAATACTATATAT
>JAEOBE010284363.1:0-10275 GCA_022657655.1 Phrynoglossus myanhessei | reverse complement strand
TAAAAATATATCTTTTATATTATTTTGTTCTCTGGTATCACATGTTTATACTTATATTTTTGAGGTCATCAGTAAATTCCCGTATCATTTTCCAATCTGCCATTTAGGCAGTACACTCTCCTTAGTATCAATTGATCTATATCGTTTATGTGCAGTACTGACGCAACACACACATTCCACTTACGTGCACAAGTGTTATTGTTAACCTCATCAGCACTTGGGCCAATGTCCGGGTTTTGGCCCTGACCCCCTTCCACTATCCGGAGTTCTTCCTGTGATGTACCAGAGCGTGTCATTCCTGCACAGGACTCAGCCTGGAACTAACCATAAAGATATGGAAAAAATAAGAGAACATCTAATATGATGACAAACTCCAAGCCGTTTGTCAGATACTGTACATAGTTACAGAAAAGATATTCAGATCTAAATCCATATACTACTCTCACTGGCTTATTTGGTTTTATATTCTTTCTTGTTATACAGCATTAAAATTCCAAACCCTAAAGATAATACAAAATCTACTGTATAGAATAGTACAGCAAACTAGAGTGCAAAGTAAATTAGGAACCATTTCTGAAAAGATTGTTTTTAAAATGGAATTAAATTTTTACTCTTTCAAGTGAATTTTTCACAAAGGTCTTGGATATGGTATTAAAGTGAATAAAAGGTTTGACCATACATTATAATAACGTATCAGACTGCTGTTATTGCAAATTTAAAAAAATACTGAAATTTGTCAAATGAAATGATTTTTAATATCCACTGCAATCATCCTTTTAACCCAAGGTGGATGGTTAAAATGTTGTCAAAATCAAAAAGATTTTGTTTGCACATTTCAACTAATCAAATATTGTTCATGCACTAAACTTCCTAATAATGGCATTTAAAGTAGCATGCCATCTAAAACCTAGATTTCTTAAGTGGGTAATACCAACATTTAAAGTGTGTGTGCCTATGTCACACTTTTCGTTCAGGCTTCCCTCAATTAGATAACGAAGGAGCATTCTTGAAGCATTGTTGGCCAAACAGAAAGAATAGCCAATAAGATGCCAGCTGATGTGATAATAGAATAGACTCTGTGACAGTGAAATGTTCCTTTACTAACACCTCAAGCGCTGCTGGAGGAATCTGTTCAATTTTCTTAATTCAGCCAGCAGGTTGATCAAAGAAAATAGAACCATGTATACCCAGCAATAATAGCTTGAGCTTTCCTAGTTTAAGGAAGGGTGAGAACCAATTTGGTGTTTTCACTCTGCTGTCATTGAAGGGAATAATCTAATTGAGTTCTAGGCCAAGGAAAGTACTGACATATAGTGAATATTGATATACAATATATCTCTAAACAAATGTTTAAAACACATTTACTCTTACCTTTTGGAAATGTTGGTCATCAAAAGAGATTTTCGCTGTCCCAGACTGTCTGACTCCTGAGCCATAATCAGGAGCTTCCTCATCAGCTACAACAAAGAAATAACATTGGGTCACTTCCACAGCCTAACATCGTAGCATGAGTGTATGAAACATTGTAAACAGATAAGATAACATTGCCAAAGTTCCAGTCTTTTCAAAGTCTACTGTGTCCACTGAAGGAAACAAATGTCAGAAAAATGTATTGTGCCAAGCCTGTAATGTGATGTTTCTTGGAAGCTCTTGATAGTTTATAAAATCTTCATAAAAAACTACTGCTTTATAAGGTACTCTTCTTGAAAGAATGAATTGAAACAGAGATTACCGGTATGTACTTTTTATCATCATTAGGGCATAATATAACATTTCATGCTCCCGCAATGTTTACCAGGAAACTCATCTTGATGCTCCTTGTTGATGTCTCCACACGGTTTGTGCATTTTTGGTACAGTGTATTGTGTAGTTATATTTCACCCATGGCAAGGTCAATACACCTAGAACTGCACCGTTTTCAGAATAGTGAAAGAGTCTTCTAGTCATTGGTTACAAGGTTTAATGACAGAATGGAAAAAGTCTCTCTAACCTCCCTCAGCCTTGGCAAGCTTTCTGTGCCTATCATATGATTTTGTGTGATACAAAGCCCAGCAAGGTGAGTAGGAAGTAGGAAAGGCATGGCTCACCACCATTGGCCTATGAGGCAGGAAAATCCTGTAATCATGTTATGTAATCATATTCAAATTTTTTTTACACTTAATGATCTTTTCTTATTTTTTTCTTATGTCAGAATGTAGCACAAACTCAGTACATGTTGAGGACATTGAGGACACCTATACTGTACATACCCAGGTGATAAAATGTATGTGATGTGCTCCAAATACTTTGACATTATTAAACAACTTTCATAACTCCTAAATGTATTCTCATCTGACTTTAACACTTCACAAAATATGAAATTGTACTGTATGTAAAGCACATGTGAGAGAACTATAAAGATGCATGCTTGAAAATGTATTATTATTATTATTTAGAAATTGTGATGAGCACTCGTTCGGGTTCAGATCCGAATTTCGGAAATCCGTCGCCGGACATTGGACATGCGACTGTCCGGCTTGAAGTCGGATTTTGACGCCAGGAAGTTATTTGGATTGGATGAAACAGTCACCTGACATTGTCGCATGTCCGATGTCCGGCGCCGGTTTTCCGAAATTCTGATCCGAACCCAAACGAGCTCTCATCACTATTTAGAAATAGTAGTAGCTCTATGCAACTGTTTGTGGAGCTAAAAACAAAGCTTTTTTCAGTTTTGGATAGAGTAAGGGAAGATCATAACCCATGGTCAGCTTTTGGGTTGATTTCCCTTCACTACCTGTCTCGTATTCACAGCAGGATGTATGAGGAAATCCTCTACAGTGAGGAAAATCCCTGGTGGGAGGCAGGGTCATCATAGCTAGAGCCCCCATTGGAAGATTTGCCATCTGTTCTGATTCAAATTCCTGTTCTGATGACAAACCAAAATTCAGCATTCTCTTCACATTTACTTTCAGTAATAATGGTCACCACAACAGATAAAGAGTGTGAGTCTCTCTAATGGGGGCACGAGCTGCAGTGAAAATTTAATAGATGCCCCAATCCTTCCCTACTCTGTCCAGAACAAAAAAGAAAAGTTTTGACTTCAGTTGCACTTTAAATTGAGGTTAGTCATACATAAAAGCCTATAGGTTGGCATAAATAATAGAAAACATCTCACCAGAAATGGCTTGGACAGCAACTCGAAGAAATCCTTTCACTTCCCCTTTTTCACTTACAATGGCGACTCGATGGACCAGGGGCACAGAATACAGCAAGTTACTCAAGTAGACAAAGGCCCTGCAGAGGGGGAGATAGGTTACAGGGGGAGAAAAAGGGACAGAAAAGAAGAGAAAAGGCAGTGGAGGGATTTGTAATGAGAACAGTTGGAGGTGGAGAGTGAATTGATAGGAAAAATGAAGAATATATTGGAAGGTGAGGTCACAAAAAAAATGAGAAACAGATTTGTGAAGGAAAAGGAAAAAGGGGATGAAAGAAGGTGAAGAAAAACAAGAGAGAGAAGGTCAAGACACACGCAGCAATAATTTAGTTGGGGGACACAGCTCACACCACAACAAGAGCTGCCAAGCCAAAGAAAACATATGTGGGTGGTCAGCCACGAGCAGCCGAGGAGTGAGTGGGTCAGCCATAGCAAGGCAAGGAGGGATAATGGGATGGAGAGACAGACCAGGTGAAGAACAAAGGAAGGAACCGTGAAGGGGAGGGAGGGTTGGAGGCAGTAAGGAGGGCCAGCCAGTGGACCCTGGTGTTCTGTGTGAGGGAGAAGGCCAGCAGCAGAGCAATAAAGGTGTATGAGTGTGCCGGCCAAAACCTGAAACAAATCAATGAAAATAGAACAAGGCAAAGAAGAAACAGAGAAACATGAGAAGGAGCCAGCTCTTTCCTCGTACCGATAGAAAAAATGAATTCTCACAATTCTACCAAACCATACTGTTTGGTAGATCCATATGTAACGTGCGGGATTCTGAATAGAAGAACTCTGACACTGCTCTACCCACTGAGAAGAAAATAGCAAACCTCAAATATCATTTCAGAGCCTTAATAAAAAAAAGGTAGTTCCATTTGTTGTAAGCGTTTCACAAAATGATCATACGTGATATACAGCATAGACTGTACAATATCTATATGTGTATGTTCTCTATCCAACTATCAACTTGTAAACGTTCTAGCAACTCGCCAAGTGTCATTTACCCTAAAAAATAAAACATATCTATATGACACAAAATTCACTTTATTTCTTCTCTCATATGAAAAGAACTGGCAAGTGGCTTCTATCAACTTTTGGAAAGCAAGCTAACCCTAGGAATGTGTTGGTTGGCATTATATTGAAGATGGATAAACATATACTGTATAATATGAGAAAATCCATCTATAACGTCACAGGATCCTTTATTTAATGGAGAGCCAAGTATGAGATCAACAATATAGATTTAAGGCATCTATATGAAGGCACACATTGTTTATAGGTATACAAAACTAATCTTTCTTAGTGAGCGGAGTTAAGTATTATTAATAATCTAAGTCTGACTCATATGCTTTTCTAAAATGAATATTATCACACTATGGTTATTCAGGAATCTTTCATCCTGATAACTATTTATAGCTCACCATTTAATATATTAAAACCCATTATAACTTTCAGAATGGGTGATCAGCCAACTGAAAGAGAAGAACTCTCTTTGTGTTGGTAGAGCTATGAAGGGATCTTGGAAAGTTTTGAAATAGCATTTTATTACTTATGAAAAAAAATAAAAAGCACGATCTCCCTGATTTTACTCAGATTTCATCTTTCAGATATTAGGTTTCTTGAATAGTGCAATGCTGCTTCAGCACTATGTTACATCGTCCATCCAACCAAAACCAAAATCAGAGTTTTTGGGTAGAAGTTGTTAGATTCAACTATTCATGAGTTTGTTTTATCTTTTGGGGGCTTCAGTGGTGAAATTTTGCCAAGCTTCACCCTAATGATACAGCCAGTTTGTAGAGTTTTCACTGGCGTGTTAAATTTTTATGTTACCCGATACAGAAGGAGTGAGACTTCCCTTGCTGTAGCAGGTGGAACAAAACATCTGTTTCTGGAGCACAAAGAGTGAAACTGAAAACTGGAAAGTTATAAAGTCAACTTCTTGCCACTGGAATACCCATTAAATATAATCAGCCAGTGGATGATTCATCTAACTGGCCCTTGTAATATTACCAAAAAACAACTGACTGTGAAACTCCTATATATTTTTTACATTACTCTAGCCCTAAGAGAAAAAGAGAGAGACCTATCACTTATGTCATCATGATTCAGTATTAACACTTTTTAATTTTAAAAGTATAAGAATTTCCAATCAATGTGTACCTATACCACATCTACAGGGCACACCAACAGTGCACTTAAAGGTAGGTGTGCCACCCTGAAAGAGCTGGTTGCTTCCCAGCATGCTCTGGGCAGACCTGACGAACCTTCCCACTACACTGAACAGAGGGGAGCGGTCGTGAAACGGGTCGGATCTGACAGCACAGCAGGGATGCTCCTGGGATCCATCTTCCTCTTCCTCCTCATACTCCAAACCCTCCTCCTCTTCAAGCTGGGAGGCCGTCTCTGGGCCCTCGGAGCCAGGGCTTGAGAGGGTGGGAGAGGGGGTTATTTCGGCCATGCTGTCGCTCATGCATGTGGTGAATAAGGGAGAGCTGAGATCAGAAAGGGGGAGGGGGAAGGTTAGTACAAGACAGAACTGGTTAATCCGCACTGTTGGCTGGAAAACCCAGGGGATCTTAGGAAATGGGCTAAAGAAAATATTCTGGTGGTGACATTACAGAAATGGCAGGGTTACACAGGGAATTATAGAATTATGAGTGAGAAACTACAAACCAATGGACAGAGAAAAAGTGGTGGAGTAGGGAAGCATGGATAACAAGGTTAAGGGCCAGAACAATATTTTTCCGTGATCAGAACCGTATTCTTTCCATATATATAAATAGAGAATATGATCATTAGTGGGATAGCCACAGTTAACCATAGACATAGGATAAACGTCTGTCATCCAAACATAATTAACTGCACATATGTTCATACAAGGTCACCATGAACATGCCAATGTTTAATCAGTACAATAGTACCCGGTATAATGGACATTAACACATTTCCCAAGTACAACACACTAAAAAACGATGTGAGCAAGAAAACATCCAAATATAACTCGCATGTTGCAAAAAAAACCCCAAAAAAACAGTACAGTCACTCTTTTATAAAATATAAGAATCTGATCATTTTTTTTCTTTATTGATGTTTTCTGCATTTCAGCAATTAGGTAGGTTCCCTTTTAAATTTGCTCCAGTATCGATATCAAAGTATCAGTGAGATATTTTTAGAGTTCAATGGCAACATAATGACAACAGGAAAATAAAGGCTTCCAACGCATTTCAGTGGTCAAATTATTGCCCCTTTATCAGGGCTTTAACACTTATCTGGATGTCAGTAGCAATTAAAACTTGAAGACTATTCGGTGGATGGGTATCTTAGATAGCGCCAAAGCAACTCTGCCGCTGGCACAGGCAACCAGCCACACTGAGCAAGAGGAATTGTTTGGCCTCTGGATTAAATATGCGCTTTTTAGACTCTAAAAACTCCTGTGTGGTACGCCTTTTGACCCAAATTCACTTAGGCCTGCCAGCTGAGCAAAGAAAATATCACAGATTTCTTGCTGTTTTCCTTTATAATCTGATAATGGCCACCAACTACATGATCAGACCCGGCAGCTCATTGGCAAGCAGCTCTGTTCAGCTGAAGATTTTCTGACCAGCTCCATCGATCAGCTGATTGAGGGATGTTGGCCAAAAGGGTGCCAACAATGCAACACACTGCAAATTTTGGCAGGCTCTTCAAGAACTGGATAAAATTCACAGTGTATGGTCACCTTAAGCCTGGGTTCCCACTGCAAATACATGCTCCTGTAGTGCGTACAGCAGTGCGATCCTTGGGCAGCTCCTGCCGGAAGCTTGCCGGCTTGTCACCTATACATGTCGCACTCCTCAGAGAGAACACTTGCATAGGCAGACTGGTTACCTCCCAGATCTTTAGGCTGAAAACAGCCCAAACAAGGGTCCAGGAGAACTTGTCGGGTGTGAACCATCCCCATCCAAATGAATGGGATTTGGTTGTTCAGCTGATGGTTTGGAGTTTTATCGGGTGTTAGAACGCACAACAAAATGCCCTGGTGTGAACGGGGCCTTAGACTTCTCAATTTGAGTGACCCCTGTTCTGGGGAGAAAAAGGGTGTGTTATGGAATGCTACCAAACATAAGGCATGTAGCTATATTAAAGGCAATGTTCTCTTAGGGGTCGGGGATAGGTATCCAGTGCCTTGCTTTCAATTTTCATTTTCATCTACTTTCTATGAATATCTTAATCACCAGTACAGAAGATTTTTTTTAAATTTTCATCTACTTTCTATGAATATATTAATCACAAGGACCAACCAGAGTTGTACACAAGTGCCTAGGTTCAAATATCATGATTAGAATACATCCAAACCATGCTGCCAAGTTTGCAATATTTTAGTATCTGTTGCCATGGAAACATTTCTGCAGAGGTTTTAAACCTTTTTAAAGATGCTAGAAACTCTCCAGAAGTGTTTATATCTTATGATGCAAATCACAGAAAGTTGCTATAGAAATAGAAAAATGAACATTAGTAATAATGAACTAAAAAAGCAGCTATGTAACAATAGTTACAACTCCTAGTAAAAGTGAGACTGATTGGATGGAAAAGAATAATAGGAGCAATTGTATAGGATGATCTAGAAAATAATTTGCTTCTTTTGGAACATTTTATATTTACTTGCACACACTTTGTCGTCAGCTTTCCATGATGATGATGATGATGGAGCAATGGACATATAATACAGGACAGCAGCAGCTTACCTGCCCACCAGACGGAACCACGGGAAGCGATCATAGAAGGGGTCGCCCCCAGTCACCACATTATCACAGTCTTCACTCAGACCTGATGGAAGCTCAGCTGCTCGGTCATACATTTCTCGCATCATGTCCAGGCGCTGCCTGTGGAAGGTGACCATTTACGAGCCATAATTAAACACATTTCACAGCAATGCAAAATTGTTGATCACAACAGCTTCCGTCTCCGAACTATCACACAAAGCAGGTTGTTTGACTATCAACCCTCAAATTATAATAAGACAAACTTCCTCCATTTTACGTCAAAGTATTTGGTGTAAAGAGTTACTTTTTTATGCATAGTAAAGGCTTTAAATAATAATTTCATGATGAACAATGAAATGGGTAACATGATGGCCCCAAAGTTATCGCTAAAGATGAAAAAATTGATCCACTGGTAGACAGCCCTGTTTGGGGACCTGTAGGTATTAACAAATATCATTACACCCAATCTGTCAGGCTGTTTATTAGTTAATTGCAAAAATACCAACCTGACATATAAAAAAGATGGGCTTTTATCTCCAATAGAGATCGGTGAAGAAGAAAGTCCTTTGATATGCTCATAGCTGCCAAAGTACCTTTAAAGCTGATGCATAGTAAACTAATGCTGGCCATACAAGGCTCAAAATTCCATGTCCTGGCAAACATCAATTGAAAAATTGAAGGGGTAAGGTGGAAAATTATAAATCAGCATCCAATCAGCTGTAGAAATTGTTTGGCTCATAACATCTCAGCTGTCTGAATAGAATAGCAGGCGGGGAAGATTCTTCCATTCGCACTACTTAGCATGGGTAGGGGAATCCATTCGATTTCCCTTTTTCAGCTCATTGACTGAACATGAGAAATCTATGTGTATAGCTAGCCCAAGGAAAAAGCTCTTCCCTCTCCCCCTCACTAAACCATTACCTAAACTAGCTATAAAACCACTAAAAACTAATGGCCAATTAGTAACTCTGCCTGGACATACATCACACATGTCACCTTAACAGTACTCTACATGAAAAGGTAAAGGGTCACTCAATTGCTATTTACCCAGCTTAAATTCCTTCAGCATTCCCACACCACCTTTTGATCAGTATATCAGGGGTAAACATGTTTGCAGCCCTCCTAAAATAGGGATACTATCCAATGTTGGTTTAATTTGGGTTTTGGGAGTTAAATATGTATCCTTATAACATAATCCAATAAAAAAATCAGGAGAAAAATACTGCCAGATGCCAGCCTTCCAAACAAGATTGCAGGGCTGCCATTAGGGAGTAGAGGCAGGACACCAGTTAGGGGCCCAGTCCCACGGAGGGAGCGGGGACCAGCCAACTGCCCTGATGGTGGCATCTCCTTGCCATCCTACTACTGTTTTCTTGGCATCCTCAGGTTGTTAGGGAAATGACGCCCACCTGGGCACTTTGTTTCCCATAGCTTGTTGCATTGGGGAGGCTGGGGGAGGCGGAAGGCCCCTTAAGTGCCCGCCCTTGGCCATAACATCACGCGCCAAGTCAACAGATGCTGCTGTTGAACTGGGAGCTCCAGACTATGCTGGTGCAATTGCTTTTATCGGTAAGCATACTTTTGTAATGGGAAGGTGGGGGCGTGGGAGGGGGCCCTGGGACTTAGTTTGTATGGGGCCCAAAAAATTGTGAAGGTAGAGTGGTGAACTTCTAGAAAAGAAGATATTCACTAAATTCTCGCTTGTGTTTCCTCCCACAACCCCAAAGCACAAAGGCTGGTTAGCTGGTATCTGACCACTATGCCACCAATGTATGTGTAATCACTGGCTCACTTCAGTTAGGACTGATAGAGAGGCTTTATTTAGAGAAGACCTGGGCAAAGTGCGGCCCATGGCCCGTCTTCAACCGGCCTGCACAGCAGAGTGGCAGCGGGATGTTCCGGGCCGTCTGACAATGAATACACTGCCTTCCTAGGCCGGCATATCCACTGCCATCTGCAGCCCAGTAGGGGATAGTTATTGGTCCCTGAAGGACCTTGTTTCCTCTCCGTCCTTAGTTGCTAAAACTGCTGCCGTTGTAGCAACTAATGACGTCAAGGGGCCTGCTCAGCCATTGGTCAGCACTGCTAGTCATTCCTAGCAACCAACGGCATCAGGGGATCTGTCCTATGCAGTCATTGGTTGTCAGGAATGACACTCATTCCTAGCAACCAATGACATATTATCTCCCTCCCAGCTTGGACTGGGAGAAAGATATAATAAAGAAATTAAAAATGTAGAAAAAAATAAAAACAATATTGTTTTAAAATGATTAATTATAACATATTATATAACTCAAGAATATTTTATATTTTTGAATGTAAAATAACAACATTTATTGATTTTATATTATT
>JAEOBE010282547.1:0-10456 GCA_022657655.1 Phrynoglossus myanhessei | reverse complement strand
CCTGATTCGGTGGTTCTGGCTCCGAACCGAACTGGGGGTGGTTCGGCCCATCACTATTTAGGACACGTCAGTTTGTTGGCAACTGGCTGGACCAGTCCACAAGCAATAGATTGACACCAGTCTTTTTGTTTCTCCAGGACAAGGATATTGGTTGGATGCAGGATTTCTTCTTGGTATGTAACCTTGTGTAAACACAATTTGTGATTATGTTTTAACCTTTCTGTCTTCTATTAAATGTGACATACATCATGAGGAGTAAGTGCTGGCCTTTCTTTTACATGATCTGGAAGACTTTCCTGTCAGATATAGTTTGCTGCCTCCATCATAAGAATATATAGAGAAGGAAGATCATGTTGACCCACCACTAGTGCTGACTAGTGTTTTTTTGTGTGTGTCATGGGCAGAATATTTCAGCAAGGCTCCCCTATAAACCTTAATCCAGCCCTAATTATTAATCTGTATTTGTTTTGCCTACATACTCTGTAGCTTGATCTAGGTAACATTGATATTCTGTAAACTGTCAGCTTGTACCTAGAAGTCACTTAAATTTTAATACAGGCAAAGAAAAAAAGGTGTAATGTTAAAATGTCATGAGTATATCTATTTAGTTATATTGATCCAAGCCTGAACATTCGGATTATTACATAAACTTAGTAGTGACTGGTTCTCTTCCATCTGCTTCACAATATACTCATCACGAGGTGGTAGTTGATATAAATAACAATAAATGTAAATTCCTCTTAAAAGGATGTCTATGTTTTCTTCTTCATGTATCTCAATGAAGGTTGAAAAATAATTCAGACTTTCAGAAAAAGGTTCATCAGTCTTTCTTCTTATGCTTTTTATATGTTTCTATATATTTTGCCCCCTTCTTGAAAGTGTATTTTCACTACACAAATCCCATCGTTAACAAAAACATGCATTCTGAAAACACATGATACATTTACTCCAGTTTAACATTTGCACTTATTATTGTGCATATGTGCAGTAAATTGAATCTTGTGTGCTTATAATGTAACTGTGTTTGGGGCAGGGACTTCACAGCAGGTATCTCTTTAGAAAGGTTAAAATGTGTAAGGAAGGCTATACATATGCAGATAAAAGTAATCAAAGCAGCCATTTGAATGACTTAGAAGACTGCATGCAACAAATGAGATGTTTTTGGGTTTAGTGACAAGCATTTCTTCATCTTGGAAGTGATCACATGAAGAGATTCTAGGAAATAAAACATCATAAAGACTGCTAGTCAACTTTTTTCAAGGAGAAAAATATTAGACTTTAGCCAAATCTCATTCTAGAAGAAAATATTGTCAGGTCCCAATGGTATGTGACGTGTGGGAGGACAGGGAGATATCTCAGCAGCTTTTGTTCCCAGTGAGACATTTGCACACTTGGTATAGACAAATCAATTTTCAAACAAACTCAGTCGAAATCAACGTGATCTTTCCAATATCCGAACGTTCGAACTGATATTCGTAGGTCAAATGTTTTTCTGCTGCTCGAAAAACATTTGGTGAATGTTCAACCATCGATTAGTCAATGCTAGTATCATTTGATAACAGCATTCACTATAATGGTAAAAAAAAAGCTGAATGATCGTGGGAAAAAAAGTAAAAAATACAAAATTTCGATCCACTCGAACCATTCGCTCGTACGAATGAGCATTTTCGATCGATCAACTATTGATGCATCTATACCCAGCCTTAAATAACAAAAGTACATGACTGACATTATGTTTACAATTCCTATAGATCTGCCAATTTGTATTTGTTTTTTGCAGTGTAACATTTCTATTTTTATCCTAAACGTTTTGACCTTCAATTTTAAAACATCAATTTCCATGGGTAAATATCAATGAGGAAAGTTATAAAATATACACAGAAACCTTTAGCTTCATTGATTAAAAGGAGCTATGAAAGACCAGTAGGGCATACTGGGACTGCTCCTCATTTCTTCATTATAGCTGTGCAGACAAGGGAACAGAAAACGTAAAAGATATAACTAGTATTTAAACAGAACATAAGGGTTGGACATGATAAAATATGTAAAGAAGTATACAAGGCATCTGTAATTATGCAACCTGTCTTCCTGGGCACAAGTTGTCGTCTTCTGTACAAGTAAAATAAATGTCCCCGCTTTCTGTATTCTCTAGTTTACAGGCATAAGCAGCTGTTGACATGAAACACTAAATAATAATGCAGTGGTTGCAGAGAGTTTAAGGTGCAAGTATGTGAAATTATTTAAAGTCCTTTTGTGGTATCCTGCTTTTGAGTTCTGCAGAAGAGAACTAGGACCTCAAGAGCATATGCAACAGTATAAAGGCTCCTGTGACTGAAATTAATTGTGGATGAAAAAGAAGGTAATCCCATATAATGTACTGATTTTTGCACAAATCTGTTCTGCTTTATTTACTTACTAACCTTGTGCTCTTGTTATACACTGTAGTGGGCAAAAAAAATAATTCTTTTAATATCTGCATTATTCTGAATGCTATAATGCAAATAGAAATGGCTTCTTAAAATAAAATACTGGTTTTTTTTTATTAAATACCTGAATGCTTGATGCCTGAATGTAAAGAAACAAAGCAAAAAAGAGATACTCTGTGGGTGGTATGTTTAGAAGGATTGTTATGTACATCAACTTTTCAGTGCATTGGGAACATTTCAATATAGAATGAAGCAACGCTGGCTTATGTCTATTTTTGTGCAAGAAAATTACCTGTTCAAAATTTCTGTTTAAATTTCTGGATTTATCTAGCTTTTGGCTTCAGATTGTATAATTGCCATGGAATAGTGGAGGTTGTGCAACTGTTGAACAGTTGGACACATTTAGATTGGTATTTCTTGACTGTCTTCTTGAACAACACAAACCTATTTAATATCATGCCATGGTACCCAGGTTTGCAATGACATGTCAACAATTAATTTGAAGTTTTAAGAGTTAATATTTGGGGGTTACTAATATAAGCTATCTAATGCTCATGATCAAACTATTGACCTTTATCCTTGTTTGCACTTGTAACACCACTCGCATGTTCTAGAAACCATGTAATCCACAGAGGATTTTCAATTTGTCACGAAGGAAACAGGAGAATGCAGAGCAAACTAAAACTATGTTGATTTTATAATGTTATAATAATCATGTTATTGAAGTATTAGCATTTTTTTTAAAATAAATCTCTGATTACAAGTGGTACACGAATACAGTTAGAGCTTTTAATAATCAAATCAGAACCTGAACCACTGCAAATACTGTAAATACATATTCAAATTTCCATGCAGAAGGTTTTTCTTTTTTTTTCCCAGTTGTATTTGGAGGCTGTCCATTATGAAAAAGCCTTAAACAGCCAACTATATTTGTTGTAAATATTGGAAAACTGCTACTTATGAGTAGATCATTTTAAAGTACCATACACAGTAGTTGTGTTTACTGTTTTGACTTTATTTAGGCTGTCTGAAGATTATAGTAAATAGACGGAACAGTATATCTGGTTATATCGAAAAACTGCAACAAAGAGTTAATGATTCTTTTGTGGAAGTGCGTGGGAAAAGTCTTAGTGACACAACAAATTTTGTCTTGAACCCCGATCTTTGCCTTGTAATGAAAACAAACAATGTCTCTTGTATAACGTTTTAGTGAATTATGAGAAAAAACATGAGCAGATACATGAAAATGTGTCTACCTTGGGTCTAACACTTTAGTTATTTCCCAAACAACTTGTAAAATCCTGGTGTCCTAAAATAAGCCGTACTATTATATCCTTATGGCCTTCATAGAAAAAAGGCGTGTTGCTGAATTGACTAAAATAATGAAGATAAAGTGTTTATTTTTCAAGGTTTTACAGCCATTGTTATTATTATTGCCTTTGCCATTTTTATTGCCATTGCCATTATTAATAATGGTTTCAGAACCATTTTTGCAAATCTATAACTCTGATGAATAATTCCGGCTTCCTTAACACAGTTTGTGTTACATCATAACATTCAGGACCTATTACACTCTATGAAAACAGAATGTGTTTAATCACTAAAAGTTTGTATGCCTGTGTTTAAAAAAATTCCTCCATAATTTGTTCAGATGTTGTTAACATCTTTGATTCTAAAATATATTTCTATTATCTAATAGATATTTCTTGCTGTAAAGCAGTGACCATTGGGAGTTTGTATAGTTTTACTAAAACTATTTTATTCTTTAGAACAAAAGAAAAAACACTGCTATGTTGTTTTACACACTGAGATCAAATAAAAAATAGCATTACATTAATATTTTCCCTCAAAAATACAAGATAAAAATGTGGAAGATAAGGATATCCGAGACCACATCTGCACGAGTACACACATATGCCTGGATTACAAGCCACAATACTCATTTGAATCATCCACATTTGGTCTTGTGACAATTCCCCTACTACAGCCACTAAGCAAGTTACTGCTAAAACACTGCTTGGTTTGTAGACATGCAGTGAAAATGCATTATGTAAACCATATGTAAAACTCTCTATATTTTATTAACTAAATTCCATCCATTTTAATTATTAAGTGAATTCAATCTCCGCTTCTGCATTGAGATGAAAGGTAAGATAATAAAATTTCCCTCCTAATATGTCCGCACTCTGCAAGCATGGTGTTATTTCTAATGTGCAGTATAGTGACTACAGATTTATAGTTGCATACCTGTAATCTGAATTTTTTTCGTGCAAGATTCTCCTAAAGAACATTCAGAAAATAGCATTTTAATCCCATAAACTTGAATATATGATCAGTGTCACTATAGCATAATTAAGAAATATGTCTGGGAACTTTATTTTTCCTTTGCTTTATCTGTGGGTTTCTGAAGGGGAATTTTTCTTACTGCAATGTATAGAGTAAACATTTAATTCTTATTCTGTTCATAATGAATATAAACAGAGGACTGGAAATCTGACATGGCATGGGTTATTGTACTCATAGCAAGAAAGTATAGGTTGTAAAGGAAAAAAAAGAATTAAGTGTTTACATTCTTAATTGCGGCATACCTGTTATTGACATTATAAGGATGGAGCAGTGATTTTAAATATTTGGTGACCTAAACATTGTAACATTTGTTAATTGCTTTTGATGGTAATGGAGCCCTTCTGTGCATATCTTATGAAGCACACGATCCAGGCTTCCAATCTGTTGTACTTATGGACTGCAGCTCCAACCTTCCTACTCTGAGCTCGTTTTTGCAACTCATTCCCTGGAATAAAGAATACACATGACAACCACAAAGAAGTCACCTTGATGTAGAAGGTTAGTTTACAATGTATTAGTGAAAATGGAATGACATTTTGCTAAATTAACACAGTTAAAAGATTTATCACTGTGCAGAGGGTTTTATTTAAAGCTGAACTAAATAAAGATCTAAAATATGAATACACCCAATAATGATTACATATTCTTAGCAATTAGTATATTTGTTCAGATGCTAATAATGTTTCTGTTAACATTTTGGCTGGTTGAAATGTTCCATAATATCATATTCAGCATGCGTTTCAGTATGTCCTTGTATATTACAGTGTAATGTTCTGTACTCATTTGGAGGATCTTGGTGAATATAAAAGGTCAACTTTTGTTTTCAGTAAATCTTGAGCATAATGCAATCCTGGCTTTGATGAGCAGTTCAGGATGGTTTATGCCTGTGGCAATGTGTACTTATTTACAGTAAAAATATATAAAATAGGTGTTTAGTACTGAAAAAACATGAGTCATCCCAGCATCTCTCAGTCATGTGACTCTGGCGTAATCTGAATAGCCTGATATAACCAGGAGAAGCAGTGCTAGAGTAAGGCTCAACAGGCTTTGCTTTAGATAGCTGAACAGAATGTACAATATGGTAATAAGTCCACTTACTCTGCAATATGTCAACATGATTTATATGAAATGAGTTATCTATGCACAGTGAAGGTAGTTATAAGGGTAGGTCAATATCCGTCAATACATTATGAGCTAGTGAAATCTCTGAGGTACAAGGTAGTAAGTAATGGCTACATAAATATTTACTTGTGCAGGGCCATGTCAATACAATGTGTGTCTTAAAATATATCTAAACCTAAAAACAAACCAAATACATTGTTGCACATGTTCCTGTAATGTCAAACATTTTAATCCTTTTTATGACTTGCTGTAAATAAAATCATGCAAAGAAAACACATCCACGAGTCCTTCATTTCCTCAGGTAACAGAACTTACTGTAGTTCAATTGCGGCATTGTCACTCTTTCCTGAGCATTCCTTTGTTTGACTACCAGCAGCCGTGCCAACGTTCCTGCCACGTTCCTCTGTGATCACCACAGTAAGATAGCTACCGGATCACACGTATCCACAGGAACTTCATATAGAGAGATGGCAGAAGGTGTACAATACAGGGAGAAAAAACATGACTTACAGTGCTCCACAAAATGGGGGTTTGTTTACACATATTGTCCGGTGGGATTCACGCAATTTTTACCCGGTTTTCACATATTTATAAAGATTTCATTTGTAAAACTGTATGGATTCTTTTATTAAGAGACCTTTAAGTATTATTTTGTGATTGTTTAACTCTACAGTGTATTCCTGCATTGCACAATAAGTCCTTGTGTGGCATTGATATGCTATGTTCATCCTTGGTTTCTGAAAAAAATATGATTAGCAGCCCCAGGTAGGTTATAAGACCTATTCACATCACAATGCATGTGACTTTCTACTTATTACACATTTGTGTCAATAATAAAAGATCTGTATATAATAGTAGCTAGGGTTTGGAGAATTTTTAAAATAAAAAATGATTTACAGACCATTATGTAAACAAAGGCATTGAAGCATTGATTGATTTATACTTCAATAAACACTGCATAGCACATTAAGTCAGGGGTTAGCATCTTCGGCCCTGCAACTGTGCTGAAAGTGCAAATTCCAGTATGCCCGTGCCTCTGGGAGTCATGCTTCAGACTTGCAATGCATCATGGGTCTTGTAGTTCCACAACAGCTGGAGGGTTGAAGTAGCCCACCTCTGCATTAAGGCATTTCAGACCTGTTATAGTTGAAATGACAGGACATTTGAGCTTTTGCTACCAGCAGTTGTCTTCCACCAGTTCCAGGGTGGATGTTGTCTGCTAGCAGCAATTTATTTCGTTTGTATGCATTGTACATTGCTCTTTGCTTTGTTAACTCCTTCCCAACTGACAGTATATTTATTCCATGAAAATTTTTCACTTCATTAACAATTGGTAAATAATTCCATCAGTGGTCCTCTGCAATCCTCCTCTCCTCTGAGAGACTTCATTTCAAGGGATCGGTGTCTCCACCTGTCTCCACTACTCCCAAACCTCCATCCCTCCTCTATTGCTGATGCCCCTCTCCATCTTCCCACACAGTCAGTCTCTTCTCCCTATCGGGAATTGTTTGTCTGATGAAGGGACTAGCATTGCATAACGTGGCGAATAAAACAAGGAGGATTACAGCTTGGAGTGCCAGTGGTATCCTTCCTTCCCCTCTGGGAATTGGCTGCATGCTGCAGTCTGAGTTCCCTCTGATCCCTTTTGGGAGCAGTGGGGATTGGAAGGGGCACAGACCACTGCAGCCGGTGCCCAACAGGGATAAGAGACTGGCTGTGTGGGCAGAGCTATGGTGACAATGAGTAGGGGGCAGAGCAGCTCGGGGTGCCAAGTGGAGGATCAGAATATATCATATATTTACAGAGCCTACCCTGTGCTTATAAAAACTAATATATGAAAAAAATATAAAAGAGGAATCAGCAGTGAGGTAAGATGAGAACATACTATTTTATTATTACTATGTGCCCAGTTATGAATCAACAGGAAGTACTTACCTCACTACCTGTTCATTTATGAATGGGGACATAGTAATTATTTACTATCTACCCAATGCATGAATGAATAGGAAGCAGCACACTATAAAGGGCTTCCTGTTCATTCATTAATGGATTGATAGTAAATATTTATTGTATTTAGATTGGAATGAACAGGAAGCCTCTAAACTGAGTGCATCTTGTTCACTGAGTGCTATTTTTTTTATTCCAAAAGAGAAATATCAGGGGTCTGTTTAGAGCCTTGATGATTCCCCAGAGACCATAAAAGTAAAGTAAAATAAAAATAATTTAAAATATAGTTAAAAAAATAAACCCCTCTCTCCCCAAATTATTGAAATAAATGCTAAAAAAGTTACAAAAAATTCATTTTTGGTTTCGCCCTCACATATTTTGAAATTTTAGCATTGTTCTAAAACTTCTTTTTTGGTGCATGTCTAAAAATGAGCACTGGTCTGTGGTAGGACCAGTGATCATGGGCTTAATGCTGTTGCTGGGTTCCTCAGTGTCCAAGGCAAATCTACAATAGCAAATCCCGAGGTCCCAGCACATGTGATCACTGTGATAGCTAATTTCAGCAATCACAGTGCTGTTAAAGTTCACCGCATTTTAAAATACTATTTGAATTTCACTGCTTGTATTTTGTGACCTGCAACTCCCAAATAAACTGAAATCCCAGACATACGAAATATTGTCAGGACAAATAAATTTACTATGAACTGTTTTTAGTTAAATACACTAATTATGTGCAAATATTATTGCCAAAATTGTGCAAAACGTGTTTTTTCAATTTGTTTGCATGTTTGCATTTTTGTTTTGCATTTTTTTGTATGCTTGTATAGAAAAAAATGAGGATTTATATATGCATATGTCCCAAATTAAAGCCCATTATGTCCATAAAAAACAGTATATAATATTTGTGGGTGCAATGAATGAGGAGGAAGATGGAAATTGTGGTCAAACAAACAGCAAAAATGGG
Source organism: Phrynoglossus myanhessei (assembly GCA_022657655.1). Classification (NCBI taxonomy): domain Eukaryota; kingdom Metazoa; phylum Chordata; class Amphibia; order Anura; family Dicroglossidae; genus Phrynoglossus; species Phrynoglossus myanhessei. The sequence goes on along the minus strand of JAEOBE010282547.1, from coordinate 1,651 downwards.
AAAATTGACAGCCCCCGGGAACTAAAATTCTGAAGCTGAGTCACTAGCTTTAGCATATGTGTTATAATTGAAAAAAAAATCTGAATTAGAAAAAAATGTAATCAAGTAAATTAAAAATATTCGGTGAAGCAGTTGTACAACTATAGCATACATTACTAGGTCATCATTTTATGATAGCTTTATTTTCCATCATACTTGGCTGGTAATTATTTCTGTCAAAATAGTCTACATATGGGTTTCGTTAAAATGACCATAGATTTGGGACACTTATGATAGCTTTACAATTGTATTATAGGATCTTTTAGAAAATATATCACATTTGTTTCTTAATAAAATATTAACTGAATTCCCTCAACGGTTTTAAATAAATACTGACTTCACAGTGGACATTTCAACATCTAATGTCTCCCTCTAGTGTTAGTTTAAGGCATAACACAGACAATAAACATTTACCAATTCAAGACCAAGCCATTTTTTTTTGTTTTGCTCACATATGCAAAACTTTAATGCATAGAAAATGACTTTATACTCAACAAGTATATATTTACTGAAAACTGAGGCCCCATAGGATGAAAAAAATGGCAGCTTAATTTTTTTTTATGTCACGCTACTTTTGCACATATGTTAATCAAATGGTATTTTTCAGAAACAAAATATAATTCATTCTAGTGCACACAAACACAATTTAATACCCCTTTTTGGCAAAATATAAAAAAGGGGTCACAATGAGTAACTAAATACCAAACATGTAATATGTTAAAACTGTGTGCGTTTGTGCAAAACTGTGCTACTCAATACTTCCCATAGCTAACACTTTTTTTTTTTACCGTTCATCAGTTTAGCATTAGCATAAAGCTCTGGCTGTAAAATTGTTGCTCTCACTCCAACAATTACAGTGCGCTTTGTTTGTAGCGCAAAAGGTGAAGGTAGAAGGTACGGTTAAAGTTCTTTTTTATATTTTTATTTTCTTATATTATTTTTTACTTTTGTCACTTTTGCTGTCATGTACTGTAGGGGCAAGAAATTCCAAGAATCAGCCATCATGAATAAAAAGCTTGAATTTCCCTGCACACAAATACAAACACTCTTCCATACTCCAACTGTTACACTTTCCAAGATATATAAAATTTTGCTATCTACAGGGCATTCGGTAAGGGTTTACATCTACTTTAAATTACCTACCAGTGCCTAGAAAGTCTACACTAATGCCTCTCTATATTGCATAAAATGAATTGAGTGTGTCTGTACACGCGCTGTCTTGTGGAGTGCATTTTTTAACTGCTAAATTTTGACATTACTAACATTATCAAATGTTGCCATCTTGTGGAGATGCTGAGAAAAAACTTTACACAAAAATACACATGTGGGTTATAGTACATGTGTAGTATAGTTTTTTACTTGTATTATAATTTCTGCATTTTCTGTTTTGAAACTGGCATCTTAATTACATTAAGATTGACTCAGCAGGATTAGTTGTGGGCATCAGCTAGTTTATGGTGACCCTTAAGAATATTGTGCAACATTATGCGTTACAAAATAGATGAAGATGAAGCATTTATAGCTCTGGTAATTTGCACATTTTGCTCCTAGTACAGGGGCGGATCCAGAGTGATGTCTCGGGGGGGGGCACTATGTGTCCCTCCTGACACGG
>JAEOBE010278969.1:0-13102 GCA_022657655.1 Phrynoglossus myanhessei | reverse complement strand
GGTCAGGAGTGCAGGCTTTGTTGTTTTTTCTGTATATGTGGGGTGCCTCCTCTGACCATGCATCTACCTATGCTTACATCAGGGATAGTGTGTGACAGGTTTTTGATATTTTTGAACTTTTAGCAGTGCCTGTCACCAGCACCCTGAGTGTTAAGTGTACCCACCTGGGTTCAGATGATGTCCCCTCCCACACAGGCCACCAGAGGTTTTCTGGGTCCCCCGCTGTTGCTTGTATTCCTGTCTAATTATCAATATGATTGATTTCCTTTCCTTGATCAATAAATGGGTTTCACTTTTGGCAGTTATATAAAAAAACAGAGGTTCCAACCTTACAACTATGCTTATTAACGTCCTTTCATCTAGCAGATAGTATTATAATATAAAACCTCCAACATATTATCTAGTAGTTAATAACTTATTGGTTAATGTACTTACTTTCCATGGCTGAGATCACGAGTTCTAATCCATGCATAGCGATCATTTTATGCTTTTGAATTGGCATTTCTGAGGTTGCAGTGCACATTTTGTCACTTTACAGGGAAAGTTCTACTTTTTATTCAGCTGCCCCAAAATGCAGCTTCTGACACTGTCTATACCCAATTACACTACGTTTTGGTTCAGTGCAACATACCACCTGCATAGGTGTGTGCAGTCTTTTGCATTAGGGCATGCAAGCACACAAAGCACAAACACAGAAGTATTTTATACACACTAAGATACTCATATATACATACATACACACATACTCATAGAAAAAAACAAATTGAACACTGAGTGATCAGTATTATCATAAATAAAGGCAATGTTTTAAAATAAAAAAGATGTAATACTTAGTGAGGTGGGCCCCAGACCGCCCCTGAGAAAAAATTCTAAATATCAGAACATATTGTACAATTCTGATATGATCAGGCACTCAGTTTTTCTTTATGAAAATACAGATAAGAACAGGGCAACATAGCTAAACCATACAATTGGACAATCTTTATTTACAATGCAAAGTAAGACCAAAAATTCAATATCAATCCAAAAACAAACGCAAATGCATAAACCTCATACCTCATATTACCATCACTTTAAGTTTAAAACATGCCCTGGGTTAACTAACCCTGATTGCTACAACTTCTCAAAAAAAGAAGTCTTGTTTTTTCTGAAAATCCACTTGGTAACAAATGCCTCACTCCATACCCTTCTACAAGGTAGTGGAAACTCCCAAGTATTTTGGGAAGCATAAGCGTCTTGCAGCACACAGAGAAAGATGCTTCACTGACTGCCTTTGAATCTTTACACAACAGCAAAAGGCACCCTTCCTCCTGGGATACAAATTCACACCATACTACAGTGAAGAAGTAGAGTCAAAACATGTTAAGTTTCTAGTTAAACACATATATACATAATGTACATACACACCTACTACTTACCCTACTACTTAATCAACAATACCACCATAATTCATGTATACAGCAATTCTTAAAGCAGACATAAATGATCAACAGAGCAAATGGCATTCTTGCCTGAAAAGTACAGCTAGGTGTGCAGGTTCTGTGTAACATGTAGGAACTCAGGGCTTATGTCAAAGAAATCAGATGAGGCAAGGTTGGTCTAAATCCTGGTATAATTTCTTTGTCATTCTTTCCTTGGTGAAATCCTTGATTGCTGCTCAGTCCTTGTTTATGAATACTTTTTTTTTTCAAATTTCAATTACTTATAATCCATCAGGAATTTAATCTATGTGGGTGTAAAAGGTTTCTACCTTCCCCAAAATCATTTCAGGGTCATTGTTGCAATGTTACTAATATTTAAATCAAAGTTAGAACTTTTTATTTAGCCATAACCTCTCTTCCAACATATCCTTTCCACCTCGAAATAGCGCTAAAACCAATTTAATGTCAATATCTGTAAAACTATGCAAGGAATGTCAGTTGTACACAGAATATAAGCATACTAGAAAACATATATACTTTTTTGTGAGAAGAAAATGAAACAAAACATCGGCATGTGTGTATCATACATAGACTACAGCTCCTACCTACCTATCTTATCCTACATCATAAGTAAAACATAAGCAGTAGTTTTTGTAACCCATACCTTTGCTCTATGCATTTAAAAGAATTCATAAAAATATAAAAGCCTTACAATTTTAACTGATATTGAAAACACAAGTGACATGGATCAACTAAACCCAAGGGCACCATGCTTTTTATGGCTACAATTTTTATCTCGGCTGTCCTGGAGCTGCTTCCTTGACCCTTTGTTTCAAGAAAGGATATGGGCCATTGGTTAATATAAAATATTCTATAATAATTATAAAACGTTTACTATTAAAGCATAAGTCAAAAAAGATGTGCAGTACTCAAAATCACTGTAATTCAAGTATCAAAAGTCGCATTGCATTTATAAACTTGTAATCCTTCATTGATCAGCTATGGCTCATCATTAGAAAATAGACCTCATTTAATTTGCTTGCAGAAACACCTAATATACAGAACAGGCAGAAAAGAATTTTATGCCTATATTAATGGATTAGGGAAAGTTACAACTGTCCTGGGATGACTCAGATTTGATCTCCATAGGATCGAGTGGTGTGAAAATGAATGGATGGAGGGACAGGCAGACATGCAGATCATAATCTTAGGTTATGCTACTGTGTATCATTGAGTTCTTCTCTAATACTATCCAGAGGTACCAATTGAGCTGGTTTGGATACTTCATTTACAATAGATGCACCCTGGAGCCTCTTACTGGAGCTCCATCTGGTATGTCTAGCTGTGAAGAAGCTGCATGGAAGACCCATAGCATGCATATGATATTATACTTTTTTTGGCTGAAAATGCCTTGAAATTCCATCAAAAAATCTGGAATCGATGTTTAGAAAATTGAAGTCAGTACAGGTCTGTTTAGTCTGTTTTTTATTCAGTGACCTCCATAGGATCTATTTTGTCTGACAAAAGAAGAATTGTAAATGAATGGATGGATGAATGTGCTGATAGATGAATGGACAAACTATGATATTAGGCTCAAATAAAAATGTCTCACTGCAGGCCCAAATAAAAATGTATGACTACATTGGACCTGACCAAGAGTGAAGTGTAAAACTATTTTCTATTATCTATAGAGATCATTGGAAATTGAGAGTAGTAACAGAAAACTGTGTGTTTTACACTTCACTGACAACAAACACGAGCAATACTATCAGTAACCATGAAGACTGTTGCATAGTTGAAATATTAAAAAGAGAAATAAAGCTTATTTGCATATGATTTGGGTTTCACAATATGCGTGGACTACATACCCATTGAACAAACAGAGAATTGTGTAAATTTGCCCTGATATTCAAGAATGAGCTTATAAATTAAAATGGATAAAGGAGTTCCCAAAAATTAGGAAACAACTTGATTCACAGAGGTGCCCATCAACTGAGAATATCCAACACTGGACTGTAATTTATTAGAAGAATTTTATATATATCAATCGATATGGTTAAAACATCTTCAAAGCATTTTGTGGCTAACGAAGGAAATCTCTTCAGAATGGTGCCTGCAAGAAATAACCAACTGTGTGTTTAAAGAAACATATACAATGTACACATCATTGTTGTGAGGCTATAAACAATCATCAATATAAAACAATAAGATGCAATGATAAATACACGATATCCTGATTATGACTACTTGTATATTACTACAATCTGAAACACCTTCCATTGAAGTTGAAGATATAATTACATACATGAATTGATATATAAAGAAGCTAATGATATAGTAAATGAAATTATCTATATATGACTTTAAATTATATAGTTAGATACCCATAGGTTTGGGTGAATAGAGTTGTTGAATAGTGACTTTTTGGAACGAACACATTACTTTTTTATATTTTTTTTTATTTAAAAAGAGTGTTGAAATGTAGTGATCCATAAATATGTATTGGATGGTAAATTGGTTGTTGAAAGTAAAGAGATGTGCAATGTTGTTTCAAAAGGGTTTAAAGTCGGTCATAAATAAAACTTCTTTCATAGTGCATTGTTTGATTATGACAACACTCTACAGTTCCACATTATTATTATACAGGATTTATATAGTGCCAACAGTTTATGCAGAGCTTTACAAAATGTGGGAAGATGGTACAGATACAATACCATACAAAGGGATTAGAGGATCCTGCTCATGAGAGCTTACAATCTATAAGGAGGGGCAAGTGATACAGAAGGTATTAATTGAAGGGGATGAGCTGTTTGAGGAATTGATTACAGTTCAAGAGGAGATAGAACAGGTTTTCCTGAAGAGGTGAGTTTTCAGCGATCATTGGAAAGTAGACAGAATAGGAAAAAGCTGTATTGTTTGTGGTAGAGCATTCCAGAGGATGGGAGAGGCTGTGGGAAATCAGAGGCAAAAATGGGAGAAGGTGATGAGGGAGTTAGACAGTAGGCAGTTCTGGGTGGAGAGGTGAGGACAGGGTGGGTGATATAATGAGATGAGGTTGGAAATGTAGTTGGGGCAGAGTTATGAATGACTTTGTATGTTATAGTTAGTATTTTGATTTTAATGTGTTGGCTATTGGAAGTAGAGGGAATGGAAGAAGGGGGTGGTAGCCGCTGAACGGTTGGTGAGGTGGGTAAGTCTGGCAGCAGCATTCAAGATAGACTATAGGGGAGATCCTGTTTTGCAGTAGGCCAATGAGAAGGGAGTTTCAGTAGTCTAGGCAAGAGTGAAAAGAAAGTGGATTAGTAGCTTTGCTGTGTCATTGAACACCCAAGAAAGGGTGAATTTTGGAAATGTTACGGAGGTTAAGACAGCAAGATTTGCTCAGTGATTGGATGTGAGACCTGAAGGAGAGGTCAGAGTCCAGAATTACACAGAATACTTTAGCATGAGTTGCGGGGCTGATTACTGGGTTATTGATCTCAATGGAAAAGTGAGGTGGAAGGGCATGAAGGAAAGGAAATATGATTAACTGAGATTGAGTTTAATGAAGTGGTGCCACATCCACACTGATATATCAGTTAGTAAATTAGTGATGCGTGATGCGACTGATGGAGTGAGTTGAGGGCTAGAGAGATAGAATTGTGTGTCATTGGCCTAGAGATGATATTAGAAACCGTAAGAGGTTATGAGTTGACCAAGGGAAGATGTGTAGGTAGAGAACAGAAGGGGTCCAAGGACAGAGCCCTGGGGTACCCCTACTGAGAGGGAATGAGGAGAGGAGGAGGTGGAGTTATAGGTGATGGTAAAGGTGCACTGAGATGGATAGGAAGAGATCTAGGAGAGAGAAGAGTCTTGAAGCCCAAGGGAATGGAGTTTGTGGAGGAGGAGTGGCTGGTAGACTGTGTCAAAGGCAGCAGAAAGGAGTAGGAGTATAAGCACAGAGAATTGTCCATTGATTTTAGTAGTTAGTAAGTTGCTAATGAGCTGTAGGAGGGCGGTTTCAATGGAGTGTTGTGAGCAAAAGCCAGACTGTAGGGGTCAAGAAGGTTGTTATCAGTGAGGTGGTGGCTCAGACTGTTGTAGACCAAGCATTTGAGGAGTTTGGAGATAAAAAGGAGCAAGGAGATGGATCTTAGGTTGCTTAAGCTGGTAGTGTCTAGTGAGGGCTTTTTAAATATTGGAGTAACTGTTACATCTTATTTTACATATTTTATTAGACAAGATATCTCTAACACTTAAAGTGTATTCCACTTTCACAGCCAATTTGAGATAACACCTAATTTATCATTGCTACATGTTCCCATTCTCATAGCATAAGCTAAAAAAAATTAAAAATCTTTGCAGTTTAAATTGTTTTTACTTGGGTTAGGGTTTCCTTAGGGTTTTTAAGGGTAAAAATGCGTACACACGTCTTTTTTTGTAATGTTAGATGGAGCTGTGAGGGGTGGGGAATGAAATGATGACATTCCTGGCTTATGTTGATGAAGTTAATGAGAGAATCACAATACTCATATTTCAGTCTTAAGCCTTTGTATAAGGACAGATCACTGTGAAAACCTTGATTCAGCAATGTTTCCAGTGAAACATCTAAAAAGTAAGACACGTCTTTTAAAAAATGATTTTTTGGTATGCTGTTTAAACACATATCAAAACGTATAACAGGGGGTTTCTCAAATTTGGTTGCAAAAGTAGAAATACACACTAAGGCTAAATTCCAGGTAAAATAAGTTATTATAGCAGTGAGCTCTCACCACACGTCTATGGATTAATACTTATTTTTCTCTCAGGAAAATGGGGGGAGCAATTATATGTACTTTATCCCTCACTGCCCACCCCACCTTTTCTCTCAGCCAACACTTTGCCACTCTCCATGCCATGCAGCACCCTGCAGCTCAAAGAAAGCCAAAAGGAGCATGTGATAAAGTGAATATAACGTGTTTTGTCTTCCTTAGGCAAAAATGAACAATTAATCTTTGCAGTGCGTGGGGAATCCAACTGCTATGGTTAGGTTACTATGTTTTATTTTTAAAACAGTTTAGTTTAAACAATACAACTGAATTCAATACGCAAATTTCAGTTTAAAAAATAATCAGAAAAGAGTTACCCAGCTGACATATTACTGATTATGAGCAATTATTCAAAACTTTGCCATGCTGTGCTGTTGAATTCAGCTGAACGAGAAAAAACTGAGAACTCAGTTTAGCTTTTAAGTGTGGATGGGGAAATTTCCCCTTTTAGGTATTGTATTCTGAAAGCTAGGTAATTGAAAAAGTTGCCCGTACTCCATAAGTTTCTTGCAAATTTAGAGAAGCTTTATTGATACATAAAGTTCATCAAAATGCAACGTTTCGGGGCCACGCAGGGTCCCTGTCCTCAAGCAAGCAATGACAAAAGTATGTGAGAGTGGCAGCCTATTAATACACCAAGAACAGTGCAGAGAAATCAAAAAGCCCACCTGAATGACATCATACTGACGTCAGATGCCCCGCCCCCACGTGTACAATCAACAATTGCCTATAATAACAAAGATAAGTGTGATCAGTAGTCAAAGACAATGTACATGTGACATCTAGAGTGTTAGTACCATATTCCTTATTTACTTCATGTCTGTGCAGCTTCATCTTAGGAGAGAGATCTCAAGCAGCCACTCAAGCAGGGCATCTGATGTCAGTATGACATCTGTCAGGTGGACTTTTTGATTTCTCTGCATTGTTCTTGATGTATATATAGGCTGCCACTCTGACATACTTGTGATTGCTTGCCTGAGGACTGGGACCCTGCGTAGCCCTAAAACATTGCATTTTGATTAATTTTATGTATTAATAAAGCATCTGTAAATTCAAAAGAAACTTTTGGAGTGCAGAAAACGTTTTCAACTACCTGGATTTTACTGGCTGGCATCCGGTGGGGGACCACTAAGTTCGGTAAGGGGTACAGTTACCCAAATTCTTTTACATTGTGGTAATCTGAAAGCTGGCACCCAAAGTTTTCAAAATACCAAAAGCTTCCCTGTATCTGATTGTCTGCAGTCACTGTTTGCCCATTTGTTTTCCACCCTGGATCAGTTGATTGAAAAATTAACTTTTGTAATCAGGAAACTATCACCTATAGGTGTTACCTATTGCTTGTACCCAGGATCTCTATGGCTTCTCACCAGGATCATTTTCCCCATTTCCTTTTCAATTTGGAGATACCACCACTAGCACACTGGCCCAAATGGCATTATGAGGGGAACTCCCTAGTATGTACCAGAGGTACATTATACACTTGCCTGCCACCAGTTTGGCATTACTTTCCAAGTCATGCTTCAAATAAAGTATGTTTCCAAGAGCAATGTCTAACTATTTCATTTGTGGTCACACCAGCCATATTACAGTCAGGGAATTAACAAGGCCTGGTGTTTCTGGGGGTATAATGGCAACATCTAAGCTGTGATGTCATTTTATAAGCATTTCTAGCTATCTGGTCATTATTGAGTCTTGCAGTAGCATAATTCAACATGCTTTAACAAAGCTTTGAGCATCTGGGAAAGATAAACTTACAAAGCTCACATTGGGACATTTTCAATTACTTTTCCAGAAGCAGATATGGGCTGTTCCAATTGGAAACATATTTTCTTGTCAGTTTTCATTAGCAACACTGAAAGGGGAAGATACTCAGCACATATATACATTTTGTTAACGATATTGTAATAGGCTCTCTATTCACAAATCTGTTCTTTAGCTGTGCCCCACTGAGTACTGAGCTAACTTCCTCAAGTGTTATGAGATGCAATCTTAAGCTTTTCGACTTCCCAAACTTGTAGGCCATCCTTCCCAAATCTAACATCCCGTTCCAGTGCAGGGCAGGTCCGAATTTACCTCTTATGAGCATGTAGGCAGCACCCCACCCCCAAATGACACAACAAATTACATCCCGTCATTTAAAAAATCATAGCCCAGGCTGCACCAAAATAGCCACCACGGCTAGAAGCAGAGGTCATTTTGGTGTAGCCTAGCTATTGTATTGTATTGCAACAGTTTTTTTAATATAAAAGTATTTTTTATTCAAACCAACAGTTTTTTTTATTGAAAACTAACAGAAGCCAGACAAAGATGAGCAATTATTTCCTACATCAACTAAACAAAGCATAAACCTATTTGTTTATCGGTAGCTCTGCCCACCGATTTCACATTTACTATAGCAGTCCTGGTCCCCATTTAGACCACCGCTAGGTGAGAACACTTCTGGCATAGTTTGCCAGTCTCCAGGTTCATTACCTGCCATTTTCCCTGCTTCAGGTGCTTCATCAGGTTTACTACAAGAATTCACTTTTGGATTTGTGATTCCAATCTCTTTACTCATACTTCTTTATTCTGCAACACAGACTTCCTAGTTATAGACAGCATTTCTGTTGTTCTCAGCCCATCTATCTTGTAACAGTTTTGCTTATTTGATAAGGTCTAATGAGGTCTCTGAGGTACCTTTTATACCCTAACCTAATTCCCCTACAGTCTTGGTATTCACTTTATTTCTTTGGGAGTGCTGGGGTTGTTATGAAACTATCAATTTCTTTTTTTGTGGACTCATCCAACCCCTTATGGCCACAGAGCAATATAGCAACAGGTACATATGCCTTGTCACCCCCTGCAGGCTTAGCTGGGACTCGTTTACAGTTGCCAGGGACATCTCCAGTAATTTTCACATAAACCTGATATGCAACCACAAATCTTTGTCTGGCCAGGTTATCTTGTGCTGTATCCAATGACAGGGGGCATTTATCAAGAGCATGCCCTCATTCACTGCACTGAAAGTTAAGTACTTGCCTATATGACTTGTCAGAGATTTCTTTGGAGCACCTCTCTGCATGCTGAGGCACACATATCTCTCTCCAGGACAGATGAGACAAACCCACTCAGGAGCTTCCAACTCATGGGGACATACACCCAGCTATTGCTAGGGGAGAGGGCTCCTCAACTGAGGCTTGCTACATTTTTTGTCATGGTAAATTATTTCCAATACCAGACTTTTGGTCAGCTCATCACCCCAAATTCTGCTTGATATTGTACTTCCAAAGGTGCAGTAGAAATTTTGACCAGCATTCTTTCAGTTAGGGGTTCCCACACAGCAATCTTAAAGGCATTTAGAAAAACCTTTCTAGCATCAGTTTCCAACATCTTTTGGATAAATAAATCGGCTGGTTGGCTTCTCTCAGTTTAGGAACACTACATCTGCCGCACAATGTGCTCTGTCAATGTCTGCTTAGCACAGAGCATAGTTCATCATAGAAGAACATTCTTCACAGTTGGGATCAGCAGCCTCTAAGCAGGAGGAACTCCATATATGCCTGCATCCTCCACAAATTGTGAGATTTGGCTCCAAATGGTAACTCCACGGAGGAAAGTATGTTTAAGAGGTCCTGCCATTGTTTATTCATCTACAAAATACCTCTATATCAGTTTTTTTCCTGGCAGGGTTTCAACTTCAGCCTCCTAACTAACTGCTCTGTGCAGACCCTCAGTATCTTTCCCTCAGGTATTGACCTGGTCAGAGTGCTTGTCTATATGGTTAGACAGGCCAGTCCACCTGCTCCTTGAATGTCTAAAGAGATGCTTCTCTTGTTTATCTCCTGGAGAGGAAGAACTTGCTGGTAAGACTAATTCCATCCCGTGAGGGAATACCCATCCGACAATTAGTCTCACAACTGTTCAGAGACCCTTTGTATGCTGAACCATGCTCTATTCATGTCACTATGTGCATCTTTACTCAATGACAGAGCGTTTATCTGTACAGCAGATGCTAATTTATTTCACACTACTGTGACAAAAGTATTACTAATGGAATGTATTCAGGTTTACCATGACATACATTATTCTTAATTTTTAAGAAAATAGAATAAATGCTCTACCTTCACTTTACTGAGAAGACATAACTCCAATAAATGCATTAATCAAATTAAATATGCTAATGCGGTGCTTATAATTACTAGATGAGGGCATGTGTACTGCAATAGATATAAAGAGTTGGAAATTCTACTACAGCTGACATCTCTCCCTCCCTGTTTCTACCCACAATTTGCATTTTATGGAAGCAAAAAGAAGAACATTGAAAATATATGCGCATTTTCCTTACACTAATTATGCATAGTGAAAAGTTCCCTTTCATGGTTACTCATTTAAATTCTGTTGCTAACTTGTCTTGTCTTAAACCACATTCATCTTAACTGGCATTAAAAGGGAATTAAAAAAAAGTTTGCTGTATTTAAAAATCTTATTTTGCTTTTTATACTTCATGCATTATGTTTTTATACTTTTTGAAGTATTTTCATAAGATATTCTAATATGGATATCTATAGTCCCATAGACATATTTACTGTTATCAGTTATAATACATTTAAGCTCAAAATTTACATAAAATTAGTAATTAAAGTCACATATATGCAGCACATGTTGTACTTGAAGTGTTATGCATTATTACTATTAAGTCGGTAATCCTCATTCAGTCATTTAGATTTTTTTATACCATGACAACCATCAAATTGAACACCTTCAATTAGAATTGTGCTTTTTTTTTCATTATTTTATATATAACTTTTAGTTAATCCTCTTAGTACCATATTAATAACATATCTGAACATCTGGCATGGTCATATACAAGACGCAAAAAGAAAAACTATGCATCACTCATATCTAAAGAACAACTCTGGAAAGCTCAGTTTTTTATTAGAAAGTTTGACAAATTTCTAAATTCAAATGTATCAAAATTATGAATGCATTTGAATCTCTGAATTCAAATGTATTTCCAAATTCAAAGTCCAGTTCAGACTAAAGATGACCAGAACAGACTAAAATGACCACTGTATGGACTAAAATGTTCAGTATAGAGTAAGATGACCAACAGTATGGAATAAAATGTCCAAAACATACTAAACTGACCTGTATGGACTAAGATTATCAGTATGAACTAAGATGACCAGTATTGACTTAAATGACCAGTATGGAGTAAGATCACCAGTATGGATTAAAGTGACTACAATGGACTAAGATGACCAATATGAACTAAGATGATCAGTATGGACAAAAATCACCAGTACTAAAAGAAGACCAGTACGGACTAAGAGGATGAGCACAGACTAAAATCAATAGTACAGAACTAAAATGATAAAAAAAACCCTCAAAAAAATACTTGTTTATTTTCCATTAAATTGATCCATATTCAAAATGAAAATTTGCATAGATCTGAACTGAAAAACACATAATTTAGATCAATTAAAATTTTTCATTTTCATTGTAGATTTATCCAAAAATTTTTTTTGCCTTTTTTCGAATCTATATCAGAAATGCCCCCCAAAATTATAATCATTCTGAAAATGAAACAAAAGGAATTTTTGACAGTTTTACATGTCTAAAAGCAATCAATGAAATCAAACAAATCGTTTGAAAATTGAATCATTAGAACAAACTTTCGATTAGATTTTCAAATAGTGATTTTTGTTTTCATTCGGAAACGGCATTAACTATAATGAAAAACACGAGTGTTAAAAAAAGAAAAAAAATTAAACTAGCAATCAAACTGTCATTTGAAAATACCGCTCAAACGAAAATAAGTAGGGTATTTTTTCCATGGCAGCTTCTACAAGATAGTGAGAAATTGTGTTGTGGGAGACTACTCTGTTGAAACTGGGTATAGATGTATCTGTATCCTAGAAATTCAATTTCATAGAAATTTAGGATCCATTTTCATAGCAAATTAATTGATTTATCCCAAAAATGGAACCTTGGTGTAAAATCTAAACATCAGAAAACTAACTAACTAAACTAAGAAACTTTGTGCACTGACAAAAAAGCTCAAACCTAAAAAAATAAAGTGTGTGAAATAACCAGTTGTATAAAATTACCCAGCTGCTGTAAACCATAAATGTATAAATATGAGGAAAATAAATATAGTGCTAGTGCTTACAATCACCAGATCAAATGTGTCTCATATACAATTGTGTTAATAGATAATAGTACATGAAAACTGAGATATCCAGAATCATTAAAGTCCTCACAAACCTAAAAGAAAATCCTTATAGAGAAAAAAAAGTTATATGTGCAGTGTCTCAATATATTCTGGATCCCCAAACAGGGTAAATCGTCATAACACCATGTGACTTTTGAAACTCTTCTTGTCCCTCCACCACCAATCGCACTCACCAGATAATCAGTGGGTGATACTTCATCTGGTGACTGCTTTAACATGGTGTTGATGGTCTGCCAAAGACTGTGAGTAAAACACAGAATGCTTTCCTGATAGATATTAGAAATTAGTCACAAAGATGTTGGTTATGAACTCCTGAAAGACAGCAGGAGCAGTTCTCACTCCATAAAGCATTGCCTGTTACTCATAGTGCCAATTTCTTGTGTTAAGGGCTGTGTTCTACTATTCCTCCTCATGGATCCAAGCTAATTTGTATGTCATCCTGAGATCAGGCCTATGGAAAATCTAACCCCTCGATATGGCTAAATACTGTAACTAGGTGATCATATTTGCGGATATTGGTTGGGGATGGTGATGCTATTTTTAGGAATAGTGATGATCAGAACACTCCTCTGTTCTATTCTAACAAGAACATTAGAGCAGGAGAAAAGTTCTAACCAGAGCTTAGAACTCAATGAAAGTCTATGGGACCAGAACTCGTAAAATGTAAAGGCCCCATTTTC
>JAEOBE010278103.1:0-10672 GCA_022657655.1 Phrynoglossus myanhessei | reverse complement strand
GGCCACTCTTATGTTGATGGTCAATGAAGTATTCCCTTAGGTTGTGGTCAGTGGAGAAGGGCTTTATGCACTGAGGATCGGTGAAAAGAATACTCTTTACTGTACATTGGTGGTCAGAGGAAATGGTGCTCATTATGCATGTGGTCAATGTTCTATTGCCTTATGTTAAGGGTCATTGAGAAAATACCTCCTTACATTGGTGGTCAGTGGAAATTATGTCTGTTATGATATATCCGTGGTCAGCAGGAGCAAAGCTATAAAGAATTGATGTAAGATGTTGCATACCCTATAATGGAGATGCTCCACTGCTGTCACACTGATGGATTTGCTGGAACTATGCAGGCACCATCAGATGGAAAATCAGTCTGCAACTACTCACTGCTAAAGGGATTCCTAGAAGTCTCTGGAGGAACCCTTGATACAAGAGGCTGGTCTAGTGGTTGAACATTTGCCTCAGTGTTGACAATAATTAAATGGCAGCTAATGGCTTTTGTTTGCCAGTCTAAACAAGTATGAACCAGTTACTATGTAGATGCTCTAGCCTTATAAAGTAAACAAAAAACTTTTAACTCTCACTGACTGAGCCTAGTGCTCTCATTTTGTTTCACATTCTCCTTCTCCCAGACACTGGAGCACACAGTGTGGGGAGGAAGGGGGTTGTCAGTCTAGAGCTGTCAATCCAGAAGGTAGCGGGCAGAACTAGGTGTGGCTAGGTTCTGCAACATCTTATCCCAATGTAGCAGTCACAGCCTATATGAGGGTGGCATCTCTGCTCTGTATTCATAAGCAGTGCAGCATTGTTGTCTCACTATCATAGGAAGCTGCTTCAGGTGGATTTCACTGGTAGGGTAAGTAGGTATTTGGGGGACTTTCCAAGGGGACTAAGAGAAAACTGTGTAGATATACATATACCTAAGAGCCGATTCACACTCTGTGCATTAACCTGTGTTCTTTTTCACTTGGTCAACGTAGGCCACTGCAAGGTCACTTTGAAAATGACTGTTTATGTGCCCTGTTCACACTTCAATGATGCCTTGAAGTATCTTGTATAAGAATGTATACATGAATCATTTTTCCACAAAAAATGGGAGCTCACCTGAAGTCCCAGTCCACCCCCATACCCCTTCTAAGCTACGATAAACAGTGATGAATTCAATTTCACGTTGACATTTCAATAACGTTTATAACAAAAAAGAAAATGGTTAACAGCATTGTAACAGGAGGCAGGAGGCACTGCCCCCGCATTTTAGCATGCTGGCTGGGGTGAACAAGCACTTAGTGCTGCAGCACTTATTTTTATTTAATTGGAGGTTATAGGTCTACTTTACATTTGATACTTTGCACTTGCATTGTAGCAGCCCATAAGAGAAATGCGTAGATCTGTTTTTTAGTTGGATGTGATTACATCCTACAACAATTGAAAGTTCAGAATAGATTTGTCATTGGTAAATGCAAATCCATGTTTGGTCAGGCAGAGCTTGAAGTGTCTTGCCTGATTACCTCGCAAACAGCTGGCAGTCCGTTCTTTGTACCTTAGATATGAAAGGTATGGAGGTTTTCTCTGTCACGCTCTATAAGGTTTAAGCTGTCGATAGTTCTGCTCCAAATGCTTAATTTTTACATGTGCACACATTTATTGAATAGTTTTTTTATCTTGTGTTATTGACATTTTTTGCAACGTAAGGCAATGGTATTTACTCACAACGAATACTTAAAGGACAAGTGACGGAGGTGCTGGTGGAAAAAGAACATAATACCAAATTTCATTATTTGACGTAAAAGGTCATTAAGTTTACCTTAATTATTATGTTCTATTTCATGCTGCGATTTGGCAGCGCAACACCTATGCAAATGAAACCAAGATTTTTTTGCTAGTTTGGAAAGCCACAATAATAAAGTGGAACTGAAGTCCAAACATTCCTTTTTAGTTTTGAATAGAGTAGAGGTTATTTTTCGGTATGCCGTGTAAATAGGAGCACATAACAAACCTATAGCGGGATGGGAGGGGGAGATAAATGTGTGTTTACTAAATAATGGCATTATTTCCTCTTTTTGAGGCCAAATTGGGATAACACCTGCTTTATATTTTTTCCCATTCACATATTTTATAACAATCACTGCATACATTTTACTTGTCTACCTATCTTCCCTTTCTTAGTAATAAAGGATGGGGCTGGGTAGTTAAGGTTTACCATAATTAACCCTACTTCTACTGTGGTGCCAGATCTTCATTGTCAATTGTAAACTAGATTTCAACCCTGTTCTAACAAAGCGTTAAAGATCTCAAGGCTTGGGGGGGTGCATGGAATGTAAATAGCTTGTTCCATTTTGTCCTATGTGATCTTTTACAGTGGCTTGCAGTCTACATAAAGGTCAGTTCCAAACGAACAGAAAAAACGGTAAAAAAAATATGAAAAATTATTAGATTATTTTTAGATATGCTGTGTAAATGGAAAAACATAGCACACATAGAGGGTTTTATCAAATTGGACTGCAGAAGTGGAAATCCACTTTCAGGTAGAATTTTGAGTGTTTGAAAGGCACTTACTTTTTCCATCTTTGTTCTAACTTACTGCGGTAACTGGTTTCTGCCTGGCTGAGTGCAGAGATAATTGGATGCTTCAATGAAGGGGAAGATCTAAAAGAAGCGCTGCAGCTCTATCAGCAGCAGGAGTCTCTTGCAGACAAGTGAGTGACAGAAAGACCAGCCAACAAAACATGAAACCAGAACAGCTCCATCTGCCCTTTTATGCCCTTTTTCAGCATGCAACTGGCACTGTTACAGCGCATATCAGCATAGTGATAAATAACAAAGGTGAAATATTGGATCCCGTTTTCTGAAAATGGATAAACGGTGTTCTTCATGTCCCTTCCACAGTCATTCTTATGTTTGTTATATAATAAAAATTGGGCTGTTTACTTTGTATTCATAAGGAACGCATCGTTCTGCATCTAGGCTTCTCACTCTGTTTTTGCTTTGCGAAATTACCTTTCCAGCTTCACTTTTCTTCAACAATAGAGAATAATTATACACATACAGTCCTTTGTGAAATGCATCTTATGCTAACAAAACGCTGAAGCAAAGCTATTGTGTATTTTTAGAGCATGAGAATTTTGAAGGATTAGTTTACTGATTTAAGGGGCCCCTCTCGAAAAATGTTCATAATATATATATGGCTAAACTGCAGGTTCCCCATCGAGCAGTGTAAGGGTATCCCGGAGAAGTGCGATATATGCTGGGGATGGGGTACAGTAGTGACAAGATTTTACAGTGTAGCATCAGGAAGGTCAGACTGTGAAGACTGGTGGGGAGTAGAGATGGGCGCTTGGGTTCGAACTGTTCGGGTTTGATACTGTTCAGTACCGAACCTCTGCCAGTCGTCTGTCCGGGCCGAACCCGAATTTAGACGGTGTTCGATAGGCGCTCGATCGGAAGTAACGGTGATTGGCTGAAGGAGTAAAGAATACCCAACCATGTACAAGGAAAATGAAAAAAAAAAAAACAGTATTTTTGTTTGCACATGATTGGATGATGGAAATTATCAGCGTTTCACTAAGCTCAGTGGGTCATTTCTTTGAAAAATGAACTAGCTTATTTGCCTTTAGTAAATCAACCCCAATGCATTAAAACCACAGTCAGACAGCTAACTAGCATTCTTAAAGAAGAAGTGGGGGAGAGACATTCCAAACACCCATCTAAGAAGTCAGCTCAAATGGTCTGGCAAGTATGACTTTATTTAAAGAAAAATCAGCAGTGGCAGCCTTTATAGTTTCTCATTACAAAGAAAGCTTCCCATTCACAGTATATGTAATAGTCTTATATGTCTGATGTCATGAACCAGAGGCAGCATTATTGCCTGTGCAGCTATTGCGGCTCCACCAGGAGCCCAGGTTGTAGTGAGGTGCCAGTGTGACTCCCTTCGACCCCCGGCCCTTGTGGCATAGCTTCCCCCTCCACTAAGCGGCGCTGCTCTTACATCTGGCACTGGAACCCCAGTGTACTGGCGCACTAGTTTGCCGCTCCGCCCATTCAATGAGTGAACGGTGGTGCTCTGACAGTAGCCTCCATTGTAACCACTAGCGCACCAATACCAAACCACACACTGACCAAACCCCCACAAAACTAGCTGGCATTGGGACCCAGCGAAGGGTAGGACCACTGTTGTCAAGAACCTTTATATATAGATAGATATTACATAATATATGAATATTAATCTGTTAACATTCATATGTATTTATGAAAAATGTAAAACGACTATAATCTCCCTTAACTCTACTTTCTAAAACTGCAGCATTTAAAGGCTAAGTTTACCTTTGGGATCATGCTTCATGTTACACTCATATTTAGGCCCCCATTCAGACCGCCATGATCCCCGCCAGCGGGAGGAGCGGTGATCGCTGCGGCTTGAACGGGTCATGGTCTATCGCCACGATCTGGGCCATAGGGATGGCCTGAATTGTGGCGATCATCACAAAAAATACTGCAGGCACCTGCGACCCCAATAATCGCCGCGATCGATCGCGGCGATTATCGCAGTGATCTGAATGGCCCCATCCATGTGCGAGTGGATCGCTGCAAATTGATCGCGGTGGTCTGAACAGGGTATAACATGAAACATGGTCAAAGTGAAGAACCCCCCCCCCCCACTTGCGTGAATTGAAGGATTCTTCTCCCCATCAGTTGCCGTCATCATTTGAATTCAGCACGCGGCTGTGTGCGGCTCCACCCACACAGCCGCGTCATTCATCTTGCAGCTATACACAAGAGCAGAATGGCCTCAAGACTTGTAGTGTATGAATGAACTGCAAGAGCGGCGACATCACCACTCCTATAGTTTATTCATCCTTCCTGGCAGGAGCCTTTATTTCAGGAACGTGGCTTGTATGAGGGGATGAGGAAGCTAACTGCAGAGCCCTGCACCCCTCCTCTACTGATCACAGGTTCAGTGCTTTCCCAGCCCCATATGAAAAAATAAATAGGTGCACACTTTTTCTTTCATGTAGAGGTGTGTATTTATTCAAAAAGGTGAACTCAGCCTTTAAGCTTGTCAGTGCTGCTAGAATATAATAATTCACATGTTGTTTGCAGCTATTTATAGCACTAACAATCTTTATAAAAGAAGGTGCTGCTTTGGAGCATTTAGACGCACTTTATTGTGCATGGTTCTTAAGCACAATGAGTCATTTTTCATTACAGTTAATTTTAATGGATTCATTAATACAGCAGGCGGCTTCCTGATCTCAGCACAAAATGTCAAGCTACAACCTGGGGATAAAATCTGATATCAGTTTCACCTGTCAGATGTGTGCCGCTCTGCTACCACGTCTCATTCTGGTTATATAAAGCCGCCTTAAAGAAAATAAACGCTAGCAGTGAATGGCACCCTACTGCACCATCACCAGACAAGAGCAGCAATGCATGAAATGGTGCATATACTTTTTTGGTGCGTTCTGGTGCACCATTCACAGCAATATTGTGAATGAGCCTAATGGTATTGAACTACTTGACACTTGTATTTACAAAAAAATATGCATAGCTTTATATTCAGTGAAGGTGCGTGTACGTTTGTTCTATGCAAATTAGCCATCTGTTGTCTGTTTAATGTACTCAAGGCTATTTTCTCTTCTGGTCGAACATTCTTTAAATAATATGGGCAGTAGTGAAGAAGGAAAATACTGCATTATGGCCACTAGATGGAACCGTGGATCATAGGACCTACATGAGATACAAAATAACAATTCTAGAGAATATCGAAAGGAATTAGCAAATAAATATAAGCACTGGAAGTACAGGGATGCCAGTATTACATCTTTTGTCGCTATGATGTATTTTTTTCCTATGATTCTCAGCTCTATCTATGAGTTGACTCTTGTTCAAGGAGACAGAATCAAAATTGTTGGTCATAGAGTGACTGTAGCCAGTTAGCTGCAGTCATTGGTAGGATAGTCTGGGTAGGGTAGGCAGGGGAGATTTAGCCATGATGTCCAACATGCATGGGGTAGACTAGAGTTTTGGGGATTTGTTTTTTTTTTTTAGAGAATCTAATGTGTATGGATAGCTTTACTTGTCAGTAGAAGAAGTATCACCTTTGGAAGTTTTTTTCCCCAGTGGTTGTTCAAAATATAGAAATGTTTCAATACTTCCAGGCCCATTGACAGTGAACCACAAATATAGAGGGTGCATCTTACAAACAGATACACATACGGCAGTAGACCTTGAAGCTGAACTTCAGGAATATTTTTATACATATACATCGCTCCAACTTGACCTCACACATATACATAATATACATATTTTATATCTAGAAGAGCCATGGGGATCCTGCTGTAGCTACTACAGGTGCCTTATGCCAATCTTCCAGGTCAAGGAGCAACTTCTGTTCTAAGCCATTTCCCACTTGGCACGGCAGTAATTCGGTAAATTGCTATGAATGAATACTAGGCGTTCTCTGACTGGACAAGAGATGGTAAGTTAACAGCAGATTAGAAAAAGGATCAATTCTAGCGAGAGCCCAGCTTTATCTATTCACTGTGCTGGCTGCATGGATGTACACAACAAAAAAAATGTTTCCACAATCCATTCTAAACAGTTCTTTCCAGATTTCATCATGAATGGTAGGGGTTAAGGAGTGTTAATTTCATACCCCGTGCACATTCCGTCATTCAGAATTGTAGAACAAAGTTGCAGTGATATTTAAATATTGTAATTTAATCAGTCACTGACCTAATAAATCTAAATATAAACCCCTAGCATGGTTTTAAAGAATGTAGGGAACATGCTGTCATTTCTATTTGTCTAGAGGAAATCTTTCATTGCGATTAGGAAGTAATCTGGGTGTATTAAAACCTTTCTTCATTCAGCAAACACACAGAGGGATTATTCTGCATCTTATCCCACATATTTTGGTTTCTAAATGAATTCGAGCCATCAAGTCAAACATTTCTGATACTTAATACCTGAAAATTGTATTTAAAAGTAACAAAGTTTCCCCGCTGTGAAATTGAATCTACTTTTTAAATTAGGATTTGCATTGACCTTTCCCCCCAGAAATTTGCAGAGGCTAATAAAAAAAGATAAATAATTATCTACTCACATACATATATATAAAAGTCAAAATGCATGAGATAATTATCAACATTGACGTGTAAAATATTTTCAGCAGCCATATATTCGAGATAATATTATGATGTCATTTTTGATAAGATATTTTTACGAGCTTGGTCATCTACATTTGTGTTATTGCGTTAACTAAGGAGAGTTATAGATTAGCCATTACTTTTAGCAACTGTTAAAAGGAGATATCAGATACTGATTGTATGTTTTATTTGTATTGTGAGGAGCAGTATGAAAGTAGAACCTTTGTGTAGTACAGCAAAACTGGCTGATGTTACTGGCAGGGCCACCCATAGAATCATTTTACGACAATTGAACAGGAAGCATCCAAAATTTGATCTGCGTATGAACTTCTTGAAAAAGAGCCAAATGCAAATGTGTTCTGTAAATATGGCCTCTGTACATATATGATGACATGCTAGAAACCAGAGTTTTTTAAAAAAAAAATGACAATGAAAAGATTAAAAATTGATTTTACAGTGACGGTATCCATGTATCCTAACTTACACTTCTAAAAACCTGAGCAATTTCCGAAATACCTTCCTGGACTCGCACCAGCAATAGCTGTCGTGCACAAACGGTGGGGATATGAACCAGGCAAATGTGCTGTCAACTGGTATCAAGAACAATGGTGGGGGGTTCCTGATGTGGGCCAGTAATTGTATTAAAATACAATCCTACTGCTGTTTTTGTCCATCACTTCTGGGTTACTTAATTGCCAGCTCGGGTTTAAAATAGTATTGAGGACATGAATAGTATCTGGACATGAATCTGCTGGCCAAAGCAAGGTTAGTGCTGGCCGATGTGAGGCAGATGGAGACCACCTAGAGTACTCAGTATGGGGCAAGGACAAAGGAAACTTAGATTGTGTGGACCCTTCTGTCTGCGCAACACTGCTATGTAGCATGATTGGGCAAGTTCAGACAATCCCGCATAAAAATGGACACAAAATGCTAACACTGACCACCAATGCAGAGGACATTATCTTACAGGCTATTTCTAAGAGTGTGATCAAAACTGCTGCCTACCATTGCGAAGTGCTAGGTTCATCCCATGAAGCTTAGAGCTTGTTTAAAGTTATTTAAAGTGCTTGCTCAGAATATGCAAACATCTGTGTGTGTGCGGGACGATATCACAGGCACAATCTGCTCTGCATTAGAAAAAAAGACAGCTGAAATCTGATTCATGGGTTTCATCAAACCCTATGGTATTGATTTACTAAAGGCAAAGAGGCTTTACACTTTTGAGTTGAAGCTCCACTGGCTTTCATTAACCAATTTTCACTCTCCTTGCATGTGATTGGATATGCTTCGCACCCTCTGTTCACTAAGCTAAAGGATATTTCCTTTCCTAAAGTGTACAGCCTATTTACCTTTAGTAAATCAACCCCTATATGTAGATCTATGCACACATTTGCTTTTACCGTAACACTTGTTGGCAGGTTAAAGACTTGTGTTGTCATGACAGGCTTACTTTCTATAGGACCAAGGTAAAAATACAGGAACCCCCATTGGTGACATTGTTTTTGAAGGTGTATTTTGGGGTCATCATTCTTGTCCTTCCTTCACTTACTTGGTGAGTCCTTGGCATGAATTTATTGTAGGATGTTCACTTTGCAAGGGAACTTTGACTTAGCTTAGTAAAGGTGGTTAAACTATGCTGATCATCCAGTCATGTGCAAGCAGAAATATATCTTAAACATATATTGTTTTATTTTCCTTCCATGTGATTGGGTAATTCTCACCACATAGAGGTGGTGAGGTTGAGCAACAATCCCAGTGCAAAGTGAACAGCCTACTGGACTAATGTAAATCTACCCCCCAAATATGTCCATTCTTGTTCTGGGCCAGCAAGGCAATAAGTAGAAGGTGACAGCCCTGGAACCTGCATAATAAATAACAGAGCAGCAATGGCTGGTCCCTTTACATGTTTCATTCCTGACGGATTTGCTGTACAGAGTTTTCTCCTCGCAGTGTTTGTTTAACAGAAACATTTGTGAGAATGTTTCTATAACATTTGCAAGTGAACATGTCTCTAAATATGTGATTATAATTTAAAAGACAAGAAAACAATGACTCCTTTAGTACACAGACGTTGAAAAACTCAAGATTATGGTTACGGAGCATTTATCATCGCCCAGCATATTTCCCATTTTAATAACACGCAGCTAAACTGTATCTGATGCATAGGAATTAATTTAAAAGGAATGATAGACAGTGCATGTTTTCCTGCGGATTATTTACTTCATAAGAAAATAAAACATGTTTGTTCGATGACATTCATTCATTTCTGGTCCAATAGTAGCGCCATTGTATTTCATTTTACATCGTTTAGAACTGAGTGATTTGACAAGAGTGTTTATTAAATATCTTTGTACGCTCTCATCCTGACTTGGTTTGCACACTCACAGGTAATTAAAGATATGACAACAGCAAATGTAAACATTATTTATGCAGAGGACAAAGCCTGCCCGCTGTTTTCATCTCCTTTACTGGCTGGAAAATCTCCAATTGTTGAGGGTTGTCATTTTCTGGTTGACCCTGAATCTGAATGCATGGGAATTCAGGCTAGCGTGTCCGCTGGTTCAAGCACCAACCTCTCTCTCCTTTATGTCCTCACACACACAAGAATGAAAAGTGTGATGAATCTGATGAAGGAAACCTATGAAGGTTAATCTAGTGGGCTTTCTGTTTTTTTACAAAACACACAGTTTTCCTGGTTGACATTTTAAGGCTTTTTTTCTTTCTGAAAGGTTGTGATTAGGCATGGTATGATATATGGCATGATAGGCAAGCTCCTCGGAACATGGAAGGAGCTCCAGCTAAATTCAGAGCACCTTCTGTGCCATCTGACCAGCCGTGGGTGGCCTGTTGTAAGCAAAGGTGTGGAATTCAGTGATATCACTAACCTTATATAGCCAAATGGCTATGGCATTTACTTAATATGGCACTGTAGGCAAATAAAAATGGCATCAACACAAACTTCCTTCCCATTGCTTTATATAAATCTGCCTGGCGGGTAATGCCCCAGCCCACAGCTGATAGGGTGGAAGTGCCAATGGCACATCTTAGATTGGAAGAGCTCAGATTCGGACAGGCTTCTGCAACAGCCTAAGCTCATACCTAGTTTTGAAATTGAAAATTGGATGAAAGATTTCGATCTACTTTTGTGTAGCTGTGGGCTGATCTACTGTTGTACAACCAGGTGTAGAAAAAAATACCAAAAAGATTAGGGTTGTTATTATACTATACAACATAGGACTACAATATTATGTGAAAATAAACAACATCCCAACAATCCTGGATATTCTGTTGTCTGAGATGTAATAACTAAAGAAGCAAAAAAACAGTGGTCCTCTTGACTCTCCCTTGTGTCTTACATAGCAAAATGACAATGTCAATAGAGTTTTTACACTTTATTGGCCATCTTGCCTGAACATTACCAGAAATAATCTGCTCAACGCCTTATTATTGGTTCCATAACATGCCATTATGGAACAAAGAGGAAAGGTAATATTCAGGTTTTGTTATCTCATAAAGAACAATGGGGGAAGAATAT
>JAEOBE010277798.1:0-10732 GCA_022657655.1 Phrynoglossus myanhessei | reverse complement strand
ATCTAAAAAGTAATCTAAGTGAATCCTGTGCTTTGACCAATACAGGATCTCCTATTACTAACTACCTCCTGAAAATGTTAGTTGCCTAGCTGTCTCTGGTCAGGTCACATATGCAACAAATAAAGTTAGAGTGCTGTTAGAATGCCTGATGTATATATTTTTCCTGGTCAGTCACTAAGAAAGTACTGAAGCCATCAGATCGGTAAAGCCCATGACACACTGTCCACGGTGGTGTGCGCTGCGGGGCAAGCAGCAGCACACAGAGCCGTGCGAGCCTTGTGATTATCTGGCCTGTTCTGCTACACAGACGACCATTGCCTAACTCTGCTGTGTGTGCCGCTGCTTAGCCCCGCAAGCGCACAGTGCCACAGGCTTAAGACTGCCCAGTAACTAGCATTTTTAAAGGGGGAAGTTACTCAAGGTAGATACATGTTTAGTGCATGAAGAGGAGTTTGTGGTGGATTAAGCAGATTCATGAGACACTATTATGCAGCTATGTGTGCTTTGGATGTGACATTGATAGGTCTACACATCATGCCTAGCCTGGCCTTCAGGGCAAGAATGGGCTGGGGAGCAGGATGGGCATTTGTCTTCCAGGCCAGAATATATAATGTTTGTTGGGCTAGTTCCCCTACTCAGAGCTCCTTTGGAGTGAGACCTGCAGACAGTGATAGCTGTACTTTCTCCTTGTTCAGACTTCTAATTACAGCGCCTGGCAGAGGGATGTCTTCCAGCATCAACTTCTTTTTCAGTTCTAGGATGTTATTTAACTGAATGCAGAGCTGTAAAATCAATGGTGAAAAAAATGCAAATGTTTAATGCGTTGTGCTCATTTCTTAAAGAACAGCTCCAGGCATAACAAAAAGGAACCTTTAAGTTGGACTACACCCGCACTTCAAGGGTACATTATTTGTTTTGGTCTAGAGTCTAAAATAAAAAAAGTTATACTCACCCAATCTTCAATCCTGCCTTGGCTGCTAGACTCTCTCCCCTCTGCTCCAGCCATGTAATGTCCCTCAGTGTCCTTCCCTCCAATGTAAGTCCATAGAATTTTGTTTTGCCTGGAGTTATTCTTTAAAGAAAACTAAATGATTAGGGTTATTTGTGATTATGGCGTGGTGTTTTATTTGGTTAGTTATTTAGGTGAAGACATAATTTTGACAGAGCAGCAGTCATCGTATTCAGCTCCTAAATCTTCATTTCTAATTCATCCCTTACAGTCCCTTATTTTAATTGTACATTAGTGCAAAAGGGTGAGTTACAATAAACCAAAAGACACCTACCTTTCACCATGGACACCAATCACTACAGCACATGTTCATGTACCTGCTTTAGAGTTTATCCCTACCAAAATATCATCAGATGGTTGTGCTTACTTCCCAAGTCAAAAATTCATAGTCCTCCTCTGATCGCCTTTCAGGCTGAAAATAACTTTCCTACTGTCAGCAGCAATGAATCATTGTCAATGGGCAACTGCTATTCTGCATCTGCATTCAAAACTTAGACAAGTAAGAAGTGTGCCTGTGCACTTACCGACAGAGGAGACGAAGTCCAAGGTTTGTGCCTAAACATCTCAAAATACTGAAGCCAGCCAACCAACAACAGACCAGCAATGGCAGCTAATGTATTCCTCTCACTACAGGTTCCCCTTAAGACATTTCTATCACAATTCTGCCTGGTCATTTAAAGTGCAACATGCCCCCCCAGATGAAAATAACTTTTTTCAAAGGTTTGTGTAGAATGCATTGCTTTTAGGTCCAGTCAACTTGCATTTCACTTCTTAGTTCATTTACATGTAATTCTGATTTGAATTTGATTTCTTTCTAAATTGCATTAATCACAAATATCAGTAAGAGCCCATAGGAGCCACATATTGTCTCAGCACCATTTTATAGCAGTGCCCGATCTCATGTGGGCCCCACGGATGTGCAAATTATATAAACATTGCATTGGGAAACATTCATTTTACCATATATTATTATATACAGAATGTATGTTAAATTACTACTAGGGTCCACTATAGGCGCATCAATTATCAATAGTATGCAATCGAAATTGATGCAGTTGATTGAATATCGGAACGTTCGTATGAACGTTTGATACGATTTGCGGGCGAAAAAGATTTTCCAACATGCTCTAAAAATCTCGAATGCTTGATGGTCAAATAGTGAATGCCGTTATCATGTGAAAATGGCATTCACTATAGCGGAAAGAAAAATGCGATTGATTCGATTTGAAAAATTTGAGACTATCGAATGATCCGAACTGTACTTTTGATCGAAAAATGCCATTTGATCGATCGATAATTGAGACGTCTATACCTAGTTTTAATTAAAGCCCTCTCAGTCCAGAAAAACGGATGTATCATGTTAGGGTATACTATAAAAAGTAGTGTGGAAACGTGGAACCAAGAAGGCAGAGCAAAAATAAAAAACTCTTGGATTTAAGGAGAAAAATGTGGAGATGCAAGTGGTTAACCTGCTTTTACAGTCCATATAGTTTTTTATGCGAAGCAAAGCAGTTCTAATCCAAACAAATTTCTGTGAACACAGGACCTTAGAGACTTCAGCTAGCCACACACATTGGGTGGTTTCAGAAGTCACTTATGACCTTTAAGCATTTGTCATTGCAAATTTCTGTTTGCTGATAAGTAAAGATTAATATTGGGAAAAACAGGCCATATTTAAGTTTTTGCACTACAAATTTGCAGGCTAATGAGGAATAATATGTTAATTAAGAAAAGTGATACAAATACATATTGTTGGATTGAAACACAGATTTTGGGGAAGCCTACAGTCTTCAATATCTAAGATTACCGAAGAGATACCATGTTCTATACAAGCAAAAGTAAGACCATTCTGCATATGAGAAATTAGAAATTTTAAGAGAATCCCAACACAAGATGAGGATGTGAAATGCAGGCTCATATGTTTGGTTCTCCCATTTATGCTCAAATCACAAAAGGATGGTTCAAAAAAGTATCTACTGTACATTACTTTGAAGATGTTAAGACAGAACCATTATTATAATTGTGTTTCACATGTAAATTTAGCAATTTGCCTGACATTTCCCATTATAATAACACCAACCATGGCAACAAAAATGTCTTTGAAGTATATACAAAAAATTCAGCATACTTTACCCTGTTGCTCTCTGCAACTCTTTGAGCTGCTTCTCTTGCCATTGCTTTGGCCATTGTATTTGATATGGGTGCACCTTGCGGTTGTGGTAGAATTCTTTGTGGGGAAGGTGACCTTCTACCATGACCTGAACTGTGAAAATTCGATGTTGGAGGCTCCAAGGTATGTCCATGCACAGGGGATACTGAATGATGATGTTCCCAAGACTCATCCATTTTCCCGTGAGGACATATATGTTCATCTTTGGTATCTGGTACACCAGCACTTGATAATGGCTTGCATTTGGGCATAGTCCTTGTGTGTTGTTGAAGTGTTGCAGGCACCAGTAATTCAGATGGAATATAAGCAATATGGGAGTCATCAGATTCCCCTTGTGCTGACAAGGTTCTCACTGTAACTTCCTTGGCATCTAGATTAAGTATTTTCAGGAGATCCACCACAATGTTTTCTGCAGCAGGGAACACCACTTCTGCCACCTACAAAAACAAAGAAGCAGACTGAGAAACAGTAAAATGTTTACAACTACCTACTACTGTATCTGATATCACCCTCTTCCCATTATCTGTAGATAATAGATCGGTCTACAAGAAAACTACCATACCATTAATGAAATTCATTTTAATTGCCTTTTGCATTTATACAAAACAATAATAACTGATTGAACCTTTTGAAAGTTATATGTCATCAACAAAGGTGCAGTTGGTTGTACAGGAGAGCTCAGTAAAAAATCAAATAATGTACCGATGTTCTGATGATGAAGATGTGAACAAGATCACAGTTTTCTGAAGCCTACTGAGAACTTGCTTTCACTTTGTAAATGCATTCAGGTTTCCTGAATAATCAGTAGCAAATGCATTATAGCTTTTGTAGTAACCAACAGTGAAAAAATTCAATTTATTAAAACACCTTTTCTGTAGGCTACAGAGATACTACAGAGTTGAAATCATTGGTGTTGCACTATGCTTGGTCACCAGAAAAAAATATTCATTGTTCCCAGGGTATATTTTATATTACACTGTGGAGTCAGTTCACTAAGCTAAAATGTATATTTTACTTACCTTAATGATCATTATTTTCAGGCAGGGGACTGTTATTATCACTCAAGTTGTCTTAACAAATAACAGTTGTTACAATCCAGCAGTACAAAAAGTAAAAAAGAAGGGACAGCCATGAAGTACAATAGCCAGCATGGTAACAGAAAAACATCCCACAGGTTATTGATCAAGGGACCAAAAAGGGGAGAAAAGAAACACGAAACTGAGTTAGATGCAATCAGAAACCAGCCAATCTATATCCCCAATAACTCACATTTTCTGAACATTATTTTAGAGTTCTCTGGTCCATCTCCAGCTGCATGACACTATATAGTGATCACTGGATCAATTTTGTGTTTTTATGATAAGTAGAATGGGAAGAGAGCATAGAAGCAGAGGTTGTTTTAACAAGTGACATGACATATTGTCAGCACGAGAGTTAAAATTACCTGTCCATTTTACTCCATAGACAGTCACAATTTTCTGTAGCAGTACTGTATATGCCAAAATCTCATGCCCTCTGGTTATTCCTAGCAGTGTTACTGCTATTACATTCACTAGGTCTGATTGTGTTATCATAGCAGGTAAACCCCCTCACTTAGCATTCCTATGGGCCCCTATAAAAGCTTCAATTTTTCGACTGTATTTGGTCAGAATCCACGCGATTGTTCGAATATACAAACCTTTGTACGAACGTTCGAAACGATATTCGTCGGACAAAGTTTTTTCATGTTGCTCGATGGTTGAATAGTGAATGTCATTATAGTTCGAAAACGGCATTCACTATAATAGAAAAAAAATCGAACTATCCGCAAAAAAATTGACCAATCCAATCTAAACATTTGTTCCTGCGAACGCAAATTTTTGATTGATCAACTGTTTATGCATCTATACCTAGCCTATGTCCTTTGAGTAAGTTAGTTGAATGGGCTCTCTTACTAACTACAGCAGCCTTTCTCAGCTTTTTTAACACAGAGTCATTGGATTACAGAATTATACAGTATAAAACTGGATTCATGCATCTACAATGGACTTTCTGAAGATGTCCAGCATTCACTGTATGAATAACACAAAAGAAATAATATTTTTAGGTAATGCCATCTGCTTGGATGATAGCGATATATGTAATAAGTGATGAGAAGCATGCCTGAGGACCCCTTCACACCGAGACAAATTTAGTAACGTTTTCAGCACAGCTAAAGGAGCGAGGACCTCTTGAGTAGTGCCACTCCTGTGGCTCTGTGGGTCTCCTTTGGGCAGCACTGGGCCTAGCTGCCAAACCCAAAGAGAGCCTGATCCGATACGGAAGCTTGAATAGAAGGGCATTGCATCACATCAAAGGTGGCAGAATCCAACTCCTCTGAGGCAGAAGGCTGAGGGTCTCCCGGAGGCAGAGAGAGAGTGGCATGTGCAGGTTGGTTGTTCGGCTCCATGTCAGCGTCACCTGTTGGGCTGTGGAAGGAGGGAGAAGATGCCAACCTGAATGTCGTTTCCAGCCCCACAAACGTTGCGAACTCCTCTTCTCACGTTGGGAGCAAGGAGAGTACTTCTCTTAAGGCTGATACCTCATTGGACTGTATAGAAGCAATGGTCCAGTGGATCCAGAGACATGATAAGTCACTTTGAGATGGTTTGCAGATGGTCAGCAGATAGCTGGCCAGCAGGAGCTGCGAGTATATGCCCAGATTCTGCAAGTTGCAGTGAAGGTGGAAGATGGCATCCACCTCGTGGTGGCAGGCCATGGAAGATAAACCCCCATCGCAGGGGGGATATCCCGATCAATGACCTCAAGGGGTGAGGGTATGTTCCCCAGTAGCTTAGAGCCCAGTTACGATGTAGAGTGAGATGAAAGCAGAGTAAAAATTAGTATCTATTACACCTAGAAGAAGAAAGCTCCCGAGTTCAGCATTCGCTCTCCTCCATGGTCAGGCCACACCATCCATTCCCATTCATTTGAACAGGACCCGTTCGCATATGAGCATAGAAATGCTCACTCCTACGCTTGTATTTTGGTGTGCAGAAACGCAGAATGCCTCTGCTCCACATGAGCATTTTTGTGGTGTTCAGCACTCTTTTTGAGCTCCGTCTCACCCCCATGTAAGAATGCGCTGCCACAGATTATTCATCACATGGCAGTAGCTGATCAGCAGAATGCGGGCAGAGTGCCGGAGTTTAAAGTGTGAACCCAGCATAGGGATCCGGTTCCACTTTGGAAATTTGAATTTTTTTTTAATTTAAAGGACTTTCCTGTTAGCAGAAATTTTGGCTTATATTAGATCCTTATGTATATTGAAAAGACACTGAACTAGACACTGGCCATTATAGGCAAATACTACAACAAGCTATTGTTTGGTGACATCTACAAGTTTTGCCTTGTCCACACTGCTCTGTCAGTACATGCAAACTTGTAACAATTAAAAGCAAAACTGTAATTACTAATTGCAAAGATTTCTTTTTTTTTTTGTATTTTAAAAAGTAACTTACCTTTTGCCCCTTTGCATACACAGAAAATCCTGTGACATTTGCTCCATTGGAGGTTCCTGTTGGTGACAGCACTGGTGGTCTCCATGTAACTAGCAGCGTAACTGGTGTAGGCCCAGGATGCACAGAAACATCTTCAGGTGGAACAGGGGGACCTGCATTAAATGGAACATTTTTCAGTGAAATGATAAAAGTGGGCAGTAGAATATTAATGTTGGCCTGCAAATATTTAAGGCCACCAAAAACTGATACACTATATGAACAATTGTTTGTTGACACCAGACCATAAGGGCCAATGTACACCAGTGCGACAGCGGAATTCGCACAAATTTTGCTGTTGCAGGAGCCGGCGGCATCCTTGTGGGGATTACGGAGGCATGACAGCTAGCTGCAATCTGGGCCATAGACATGGCCCAGCTCGTGGCTTGGCTAGCTCCGCACAAAAGGAGTGCATGTTGCCGCGATCCACGACACACGATAATCTCCGCTACGCTAGCGGCAATTATTGTCTTAGTGGGCACAGCTCCATCCACTTGCATTGCAAAGGTGATGCCGCAATTTTTGCTGCAACTTGATCGCTACGACAATAGCGGCGGTGTGGATGGGCCCTCACAGCTATATTAGGTCATTAGAAAGCCAATTTCAAAATGATGGACATTAATATGGAATCCCACTACCACCTTGCAGGTATAGTACCCACATTCCCCTGGGAAAGATTTTTACAGGATTTTGTAGTGTCTTAGGGTCTGTGAGGTTAAGTTACTAAAAGCAAATAGGCTGTACACTTTGCAAGGGAATATTCATTTAGCTTAGTGAATTAGGTGTGCAAAGAATCCCCAATCACAAGCGAGGAAAATGAAGAAAAACATTTTTTTACTGACACACATTGGATGGTGAAAGGCAGTGGAGCTTTGCCTCATTCACTAAGCTAAGGTAAAAAATCCCCTGAAAAGTGTACAGTCTCTTTTCCTTTAGTAAATAAACCCCTATGTGTCAATTCAGCCAATTCCTGAGGTATGACATCTCTGTTTGGCATCTAAAATGAAACTCCAGGAAAACAGCTACTATAATAGGTGAAATACATATTATCTTCCATATCTACCAATATTAATTCTGTTCAACCAATCTCATTCAAGGGTTTCAGATTCTCTGCAGACTACACTCTTGTTGAGTTGAAGATTCAGGTTTAGGACTCAGGCACCATATTGTGTCTGAACAAATAGCAACTCACTGATCATCATCCTTCTTTCAGAAAGCTCAAAGTCTTAAATGGGCGGTATTCTGCAATGTTATAGAGACAGAATGATGTTTCCCTCCATTTCCCAATCTGAGTGCCACTGTGCACATAAAACTCATATAAAGGCAGATTTAAGTACTGCTTCCGTCTGCATGGAAAATACATGATATGGAGTTCAGTTTACCCACAATGAACTTTAGAGACAGAATAGAGTCTGAGACAATAAATTAGGTGTAAAAGTAATTCAGCTATCTAGTAACTTTCAAATATTACATGTAATAGGAGAACTATGAGTTCTGCACACCCTTGACTACATATTTTTTATACAAACAATAAGTGTGTTGCCTCTGATAACTGGTTTTTATGGCTGCCCAATTACCTAATGCAAGTTACACTTGTGCTACAATGAAGACAGTGGGCAAATGTTTCCTAATACAAAACCTAATGATAAAAGTTATCAGCAATCTAATACATATAAATTACCTGCATGTTGTCCAACAAATGCAGCATATTATAAAGTTTTTGTTGATTGAACTAGTATTTTAGTTAATTAAACATAAGATGTTCCCAGGAAATGTTTTATTGTAACATAAAATAAATAAAAGTGCAAGGAAATAATCAATTATGGTGACTTAACTGTGCCAATTCATCAGACTGAGACTTGGAACTGTCATGAGCTATCCTTGCCATATGAATCAGAGATTAGGATTCTAGTCCAGACATTAACACAGACGAACAAATAGCCTTTAAACACAGGGTACCTATGCAATCCAGCACTTTTACTGCAAAGTGTTAGAAGTGACATTATATTTAGCTTTAAAGGTGACAACAGAACATATGCCATAAATAAATAGTTATCCTAAGGCCAGCTACGTATTATCCATTAAAGCCATGGAACTGTACATGGGTGGCTAAGCTATCTTGAACAAATAGATGTAAACACAATTCATGTTTGTAGTTTGGAAACCAGACAAAGGTATGTGCCAGTAAATGAGTCTATCATTGCAGCCATTCTAAGCTTTAAACATAAGTGGACGTAGTGTGTTTTGCATGAACCATTGCTTTTCTGGAAGCCATGGTAGTGTAATAGCTTTTAGATCTACTCATTGTATTCTCTTTTTCAACTGGAAGATGGAGGAATGAACACATTTTTCATTTACTATATATTTTACAGTTCCTTAGGAACTAAATAATTTAATTTCTAGAAAAATTCCACAGGTTGGCTCCACACAAAGGAAATATTCAAAATATAACTTTATTCTCTGATACTAAAAACCCATTGCAATGTTTCAAAACCACACAGGGACCCGCATGACTACATACAATTGTCTCTTCATGTTCAGGAAATGCTAAATTCTTCCTGAACTTTGTGCTTTCGGTTTTGAAAAGCCTGAAACGAACCTCTACAATGTTTGAGTGCACCGAATGTGGGATTGCACTGGTTTCAGACTGAGATCTGTACCCAGCCTACTTGTATTCTGCTTGTTTATGCCGTCGTGTCACTGCCAGCAAAAATGAGCAGCTCTCGGGTCTCCCCGCTATGGTAGTGAGTACTTCATGCATCCCCATCATGCATCTGACTCCAGGAGTCATTCCTATGGCTGTCAGTCTTGCACTGCCTATTGGGATTTGTAGTTGCACCACAGCTAGAGGGCCTGAGTTTGACAACTGTGCTCTAAGCCCTTAGCAGCTGCACGAACTGCTATGGTTATAGGTATGCCACTGCTGATTCAATCAGTATGGCAAAAATCTGCAAGTATGTTTATGTATAAAGCTTTTAGTATTTGCTAGAAGCCTGCAGCTTTAATTTGAGAAAATGCTGCAATCTGTTATCATGTGGCCACCGATGATTGGCACCAATCTAGACACAACAGGGTTCCTGATGTATACATTATGTATTGGTATATACGGTATACGTCGAAAGAATGTAAATCTGTATTGAAAATGTTGTTAAGCCGGAAATTTGTATATATAAAGATCTTTCACTGCTTAGAAATTGACAATTTTGACCTAATAACATATTTTTATATTGACTTATGTGGTATAAATAAATTTAGGTTAGTGTTAACTCTCAGTATTCTTTATTGAATTACAGGATAAAGTACAGCATTATGTAGTAAAATAACCCCCTCATACCATCTTTATCACAAATATAAACACCTGAAAATTAACTAATATTGCTATTTAAATTTTAACTCTGTGTGTAAACGCATTTCGATTCCAAGTTATACAAAAGTACAGAAAAACAAATAATCACAGCACTTTTTCTACTTATCTATCTTTACACAGGTATAGAATGAAGCAAGTGCCACATACCTAATGGATGAGTAATAAATTCTGCATATGCTTCCTTTCGTTCCCTCTGTTCCAAAGGGAGCTGCCATGGCATCTGGTGAGGCTTTGCCAGAAGTTTTACTTTGTATGTTGCATTGGGCTTTAAGTTCATAAAATTATACTTATAACTTGCAGCCTTAACAATGTCATATTCTTCATCATTTAGGAAAATGACATGGCTATAATTGCTGTTGCTTGGGAGCCAGCTGAGTTCAGCAGACATCGGAGTGATGTTGTCCACTTTGAGATGAGAAGGTGCTACAATGACATCCTTCCCAACTAACAGCGTACACTGCAGTTCATCTGAGTTGCCTCGATCCGTGACTGTCTGGATCGATATGCGATAAGTAATTGTGGCGAGATCCAGTTTCTCAATAAGACTTTTGGTTCTACTCCCAAAGTTCATAGTTGCACGGACTTCTTTTCCCACCAAGACATTATAACTGTGGATGGTACCCCAGCCCGGTGGCACTAGTGGTGGCTCCCAACCCACAATAACACTTTTG
>JAEOBE010277560.1:0-11608 GCA_022657655.1 Phrynoglossus myanhessei | reverse complement strand
TAAATAGGCAGATGCACATCATCATTGTGTGACAGACAGGCAGCAGGCTGCAAGTGATGAAGTCATCCGAGGCTATAAAGGTATCATTTGAGCACATGGCCAAGATGGCCACCACAAGGAAAGCCAAGGTAAGGCCTTGACACCAACATAAACAATTCTTGATGGCGTCAACAAAAATTCAGAGTTAATGTGGTGTAACTTGCAGTGATAATTGGCAGAATGTGGTAACCTATCGCAACCGATCGACTTCACCATCAAAGTGGTTTACTGACTATGCACGCTGCTGTTTGCCCTATTTAAAGCTTGTAGCTTATAACACGTTGACTTAAAAAAATGCAAAAGCGACAAAACAAGCACCGTACAATACAATATATAAAGGGCATATAGCATGAATTAATGAGGAATGACAATAATTTTATTTTTACATCTCTAGATTACCCCCCATCCCTGTATAATTAAAAAAGATATTGCCAATCTCTACTTTCCCTCTCCACACTCCAGCTTCCTCCGTGGTCGAGCACCGGCTGTCCTGTTCTGTCGCAATGACACTTGAGGTATCCCATTCAATTTCTGTCAGTCTGTTCACACGCTCCCCCAGAAAATGTGTCATTGCACAAGCTGGGTTCACAGTATTCCAGGACAGAGCAATGCTCTTTATTGTACTCAGTCCTGGAAGAATCCCTGTCCCTTGCTGCCACTGGAAATCGAAGAAGCAGCCGTGATGTCACCAGACCTGCAGAAAAAAAGTTCTTTGTTTAGGGCTCTTTTTCGAATTAAAAAACCTTTGGGGAGGTAGAGGGAGGCAGATGCATACAATTCCTGGTGTTCCACTTTAAACAACAAGGATTTCCTTGAAATACTGTCAGCAACCATAAATCCATTACCCTCTGCACAAGGCCTTGCTAAAGCTATAAAAGTCATAAACTAGGAAACAGATTTGTTGCTTATGTGTGAGAGGTAGGTTTATGACTGGTGAGTCATGTCTGCTTATAAACAATGAACAGGAAGTAAACACTGTTCTGCTTATGAGTCAGTCAATTTATTTACATTTTTAGGAAAAATCCCTGGCTAAGGCCAAGCACCAACAAGATGGATACTGAATAACTTGAAAACCTTCTCCTGTGCACATTGAGAATTGGACTCTCAAAAACAGCAACCTTCCATCATTCCGTTACAGGCTACACCATTATGCAATGGGAGCACCTCAACAATTCAAATTGACATCCTTATTAGATATAGGGATAACAGTGAGAAACTTTAAATGTGGAGCAGAGTTTTCATAGAGTCAAACATAGCGACGTTTCGGGGTTACGTATCGTAAACGTCGCTATGTTTGACATTGTGATGAAATAAAAATCTTTGCAATCTAATCGCTTTTGGAGTGCTGGCGGTGGAAATTACTTATTGGATATTAAACGGCGCCATCCGTTTACTGCCATTGCACCCTATCTGAGGATATAAAATTGGGACTTTGTGGTCAGGATTGCGGTGGAGTTTTCTTTGTGGAGTTTTCATAGAGGGTACACTGCATAAAACAGACACATATTGTACATAAATAGGCTCTTTATACTATGAGTTGTTCTATGAAAGATAGTAAATAGGAACGATAGTGGTGTTACAAACAGCAACTGGTTTATGTTATCAGTATTTATTTTGTTCTTGCACTATTTGCCATTAATGTGACTACAGGAGACAATGGCTCCATCTTTTTAGTTGCATGAACCTGCCTAAGTCTCTATTGCACAACTGAGGCTTTGATCGTTCCTTACACAACCTATGTGCCAAGTTATACATTCATAAAGTTCTGTTTCAAATCTATATTGTGTCATGAGATCGCACAACTGTAGTCGGTCTTATCAGAGCACTTGTCCACAGTTGTAAGTGTGCAGAATAAGGATAACAGACTGGCTAGACACAAGCTCATAGTAACTTAGATATTAAATCCCAGTCAGCCCAAAAGCAATAATTCAGATACAGGTATAGTCCAGGTACCTACTCTGGTGATCCTAGATCCGTGTATATTTTGGGGACCAATGAAGGGAAACTATTCTGTTCAGTTCCTAGATCACAATGGAGATATGGGTGCTTTGACCGTCTTTAGGTGTTCTTAACTGTCTAGTTTCATCCTCGTTAATTCACAATAAAGAAAACACTCAAAGAAGCTCAGTAAAGCAGCCACGGAGGATCAAACCACTTGAGTGCATCCCCAGAGAACATAAAAAACTACTAAAAGATTTTACTGAGGGTTTGTTTTGTGAAATCCTTGATTTGGCCGGGGAAAATTACTTTTATATATCTAAAAATATTTAATCCACCTGGAGCAACAAAGTTGTAAATACAACTAAATATCTGGGAAAACCACCAATAAAGAAAAAGGCTGTCTCATGGAGAAAAGAACTGTTACAGCTTATACTACCAGCTGAAGTTAGATAAGGAGACAAAGGGGAATTTATCAGAACTGGAACAGACAGAATCAGGCGCAGCTGACCATGGTAATCAATCAGGTTCTATCTTTTGTTTTCACAACTTAATTGAATAAACTGAAGAGGGAAGCTGATTGGTTACTATGGACAATGGCTGCAGATTCTCTCTGCTCCAGTTTTGAATTGCCCTTATGATATCTACTGGAGAGTTTAGTCCCAGACCTTAAAAGTGTTAGTTGGTGCTTTACAGGCTTTGACTTGAAGACAGTAACTAAAGTAACCTTGTTAAGCAGAATGGATGTCCATCTGGGGTTCCAGCGACAAAGAATTCTGTCTTCCCATGGAGTAACACTAATAGGACGGTTTTGGTGACATTATAGTTGAAGACGTTCGGGCCACATGTAAAGAGTAAGGCTGGGTATACATGTATCAATTATCGATCGATCGTTACACTTCAATCGATCGACTGTAAATACCAATCTGATGAATTAAATAATAAATTTAAAAAATACAGTTTTTTCTGCCATTATAGTGGCATATCGAGTGAAAATGGCATTCACTATTTGAAAATCAAACGTTTGGAAAAAAAAGTTTCCAATAAGTTGGAAAGTTTTTTCCCGAACGAAAATCAAACTGAAAATTTTTCCCAAATCGGAAATCAAACTGAGATTAACTATGGGTATACACATATCAAATTTTTAATTGAACAATGAGAATTTCAAATGATTCTATGAAATTCTCATTGTTAGTACGAACTTTCGAATTGAATTCCAATCCAAAACATTTTTGCAACATGTTGAAAAATGTTTTTCAAATGCTCAATTTTCGAATAGTGAATGTTGTTTTTGTTTGAAAACTCTTATTTACTTTAAGGGGAAACAAATGAAATGGTTTTGGCAAAAAAAAAAAAATCAAATGATTCAATCAGTATTTTCAATCAATCAGAATTTACAAATCAATCATTCAATTAAAAATCGGCGTGTGTATACCCAGCCGTATGTCAATCCTAGATCTCACAAAACCCAAAGGAATTTTTGCTCTCTGCCATGAAGGTTTGGATCTTTGACTGAATATGTTAAATCTTGGTGCTGAGATTGATCATATACTTCCTATTAAATAGTTCTGATATCGAGATGCATTGAAGTGAAACTGCATTTTGACCATTCATGGCCACTCCATTTGGCTGTCTTAAGTGAAAAGAGAAAGCAATGTATTAAGAGAAACATGGTGGCTTGAGTGACTATCTGTGGCTTTGATACTTTCTCAGAATTAAGCAAGGCAGGGGGTATCTCTGTTCAATCCCCTGGCACCATTGAAAGCCCTGCAGGTTATTGGCTTTACGCCACTCATCCCAACATGGAGGACAGATTTTAAAATTCTCAACAGGGGATTGGGCCTTACCTCATTCCTTCCAAAAAAAGATTTCAAAAAGCTCTTTATGGTGTGCAACCTACACAATGTTCATCAAAAAAATGTATGCTGCTGAGACCTCTGCTTTTCTAAGTATATTTCAGGTGCAACTTTTAAATGACGCCGTTTTTGCCAGCTGGCAGCACTATGTGTGCATTTTTGCATGTTTACACACATTTCTACATGAATCATTTAAAGCTGCTGTACTGATTAATAAAAGCAAACGCATCTGGTGTAATGTTAGTGCCAGCACTAGAATACGAAAAGAGCTCTCAAGGCTTCAGAACGTGCTCTGGAGATACTGTAGATTGATCACACTCCTGTGTACCACGTTGCTTCTAGCTCTGCTATTTCTCAGTTGGAGACTAGAGAAATTACAACAAGGCTAGATTGAGAAAGACAGTTGAATGGAACATGGTGCACTGCCTTGTCCTGCATTCTCTGGAGGGAACTGGGGGCAGTTTTTTTTTATTTAAACAATGCCGTAATCCTTCTTTTTTGGTCCTTTTGACGTTTGATAAATTTATGACGTTGAAGGGCTCCTGTAGCTTTAGATCAAATGGTATGATACAAAGATGGAGGTAGTAATAAACGATACCACTGAAGGTTATATAGTATTTTAAAGGTCCTATTTCCACAACTAAGCTGTGCCAGCTTTACTAATTATGTCATGTCTTGTTAACCAGTATCCTTTTTATGAGGCATAGGTAGGGGGTGGTTAGGATACACTAAAATGTTTTGCCATTTACAGTGATTCTCTAAGATAATGAACAGCAGTTGATCATATCCCAGGTAATATATTAAATGTTACTTGCCACTTCCTCCACTTCATTGGGAAGATAAAATAAAAGATAAATCATTAAAGCTGGGTATAGATTTGACGATCGATCATTTTTTTTTAATGATGGTGAATGCCGTTATTGAACAAAAATAGAATTCACTATTTGAAAAATTTGGGGAAAATGGTTCAACAACTGCAAGTTTATACTAAAGATTCGATTTCCGATCGATCCAATATAGATACAGTAAAATGTTTTGCCATTTACAGTGATTCTTTAAAATAATGAACAGCAGTTGATTATATCTCAGGTAATATATTAAATATTACTTGCCACCTCATCCACTTCATTGGTAAGATAAGATAACATTAAAGCTGGGTATAGATTTGGCGATCGATCAATTTCTTTTTTTTTAACTTTGGATTTTTTACTTATTCATAGTGAATGCCGTTGTCAAACATTTTTCTACAACAACTGAGAGTTTATACTAAAGATTCGATTTCCGATCGATCCAATAGATCAATCAAAAATTGCCAGATCTATACCCAGCTTTAAGGCTGGTATATATAGAAGCTTTAATTAGTGTCCGTGGGCACTTTCGAACGTTTCCAAGTCTTTGGAAAGCGAGTGCAAGTCAACAATGTGTACAGTGTTTTAACCCAATTTAGAAAACTTTTCCCAATTGGAGATTGGGTCAAAACGTCATACACGTGGTCGATTTGCGTCCGTCTTCCAAACGTTCTGAAACGCTCGAAATCAGCTGCATTTGTAATGAACCATCTATACTAGCTTTTACTGTTACAGTCTTCCTCCACGCTAACAAAAATAGCAGCAAAATCCACCGTGAATACGATCACTGGATGATGAACATAATAAACAACAAATAACAGTCTGCTTTAGTGATTTTCAAACAGACACTACAACAGAGTGGATTTTACTCCAAACAGTATTATATATAAATACAAAATATCATCACATGCCCGACATAATCCATTCTCAGACTCCTAAAGCATTATCATGGTAACATAGAAAGATGAGTACATACAGGCCTAGATTCAAAGAAGGAGTTGCTGTGTAGGCACCATAAGGTGTCTGCATATTTCATTCTCTTCATCCTCTTCATCCCCATTTAGAGCTGGATTAACCATTAAGCAAAACAAGCACATACGCAGAGCACCAAGGGGAAGAGCTATCATGTCTTTAAAGGATAAGTTCAGTTTAAAACAAAGGTCAATTTATCATCTTTTTCCCCTTAGCCTTAAACTGACCGATCCCACCCTGCCTTTCATAGATGTCGAGATCCTCCTGACAAAATGTCTTTTGGTCATTTACATCCTGTGCTGCAGGTTCTCCATCTCTTGGTGGTGCAGGCACATTACAGTCCCATAGAGGTCTCTTGGTGATAGGCAGGGCAAATTCACCCAATAAACTTCAAATTTTTATTTCTTTTTCATCACTTGAATATTAATGTCTTATCGGTAAAGCAACCGAGCAGCTCAGGATTAGAGAAAATATTTTTGGGCTGTACTTAGGGCATCAGTCACATTTAATTTGGTCCTGCCCCTGCTGTTACAGAATGTAGGTCCAGATATGGCTGCTCATGGAGCAAACTCAGAAATTTTGGTGAGATTGAAGAGAGTGTCACAGTTGTGCTATACCCTGGGGCTCTGGGTGAAGATTGCAGAGACATGGTAGCACAGGGAAAGTATGGAGAAAAAAGAAACAAACCTTTCATTGCCATGTCAACAGCCAGACTGGAGAGAAGATCTACCATCAGCTATCATTCTCGGTGAAAGATCTACTAGTATTTGTCCATCATTACAAATCGTGGCTCCTTTGTGTACCTTAGGCATACCAAAATCCAATAGTCACTGATAATGTTTTAGCTTCGCATACTGTCTGTTCTCCTGAGCAATTCCTTTCCATTGGGTATCCTGTTTCCATTGTAAAAGGACCCCATTCAAGAAGAGAGAATATACTGTCAGTTCTT
The DNA here is from genome assembly GCA_022657655.1 of Phrynoglossus myanhessei. Lineage (NCBI taxonomy): Eukaryota > Metazoa > Chordata > Amphibia > Anura > Dicroglossidae > Phrynoglossus > Phrynoglossus myanhessei. The sequence goes on along the minus strand of JAEOBE010277560.1, from coordinate 5,006 downwards.
CAAAAAAGACTTTCTATTGTAGGGTTAAATAATTATTTTACTCTTTCCTTTTCATTTTTAAACCATTAACAGTTTTGCCTCTGGGAAGGAAACCTGCTCCTGATTTAGCCAGGGAAAGCACAGCTCATAAATGGGAATATGAAAAATGCATGGGTTATATTATCATTACAGTATCCCAATGCAGCACATAAGATCCAAAAACTGTTATGTTCCAATTTCATTTTCTATGGAACTCAGAGAAAAGAAGAAATCCAAAGGTATTTGAGAGACATTTTGCACACAACCCAGTTGATGTTTTGTCTTAGGCTAAGCAGTATTCTCCTCTGATAGGAATGGTTTCTATATACAGTATATCAGGTGGATATTAATTTAATTTAATGATACTCTTTAACTTATTAAATATAATGAATTAATTAAGCTAAATGAGTGCTGTACAGGCCTGGAACTACTGCTGGTGCAGCTGGTGCAGTTTCACCAGGGCCTGAGGCTGTTGGGGAGGCCAAGTGTAACTTCCCCAGGGCCTGGCAGCAGTTCCCCCATCTTACAAAGCAGCCCCTCTGCTTCCTGTTGCTGACACTTCCCCATCACTAGCTGCAGTAGTCTCCTCAGCTCTCATACACAAGCTCAGAAGCACTTCCTTCAATTCTGCAGGCAAGGCCCCCAACAACCCACCCTCCCCATTCACCCAACAGACAAAGAGAGAACTTCTTCCAACTCTGCAAGAATCTCCCCAAACACCCCCCCTTTCTCGACTCAACACAGAAGCAGACAGGTACCTCCAACTCTGCAAGAATTCCCTCAACCCCCCACCCCTGCTACATGATCGTGGTGATTGCTGCTTGCGGGAAGAGGGTCCCACAAATGTCACTTGCAACATGGGCCCCAGTGAGGGTAAGTCCATTGCTGATGCTGTATATGTACAGTGATTCAACAGAACCAGTCAGATGTCTCTTTAAAGTGTATGTAAACTCTGATGAACGAACTTATCAGTTTGATAGATGCAGGAGATACATGTTGATCTTTCCTAAAGGTCAGTAAGCTAATAACATCCTGAGCTTCTTGCTTCTGATGACTGCTATCAGTTAGCATTATTTGGCGCTTATGGAGATGATGAAAGGGGGAGTTATTTTGTAATCCTAACAAAGTTCATGTCCAATGGTAAGAACGTTGCTCCTCCATAGGTACAGTACAGCAAGTCAGACCATGTTCACACCAATGTGGTCCGCTCAGATTTGCACATAACAGAAATTGCCATTCAAGTGAATGACTGCTGTTCACATAATGATGGATCTTCAGGCAGAGAGATCTGTGCACCATGCAAAAGGCTGTGAGTGGTTACCATGTAGATGAGCAATATGCAATGGCTAATCTGTGCTCTACCCGCCTGTGCACCATGTGTGCAACCACATGCATATATACGTGGCAGGGTTGACGCATGTATTTGTGGCTACCTTTGTGTGTGAACAGGGCCTTGGTGTTGTCGCTCTAGGACAAGAAATATATTACTGTCAGGATCACCAAAAAAGAGAATAAAAGCCTGAATAAAAAGTAAGGAAATACCTCTACATCTAAGAACTGGTAAACTGCAATATATTTCAAACTTGTAGCTGGGTTTTGACATACCTTAACTATACAAACGGCTCTATAAAAAAGGACAGTGGAACTGTGATCTTTTATGTAAATGAAGCTGGGGTGGAAAATCTTCTAGGCTAAACCTAGTTTTTTGAGTGTATACCAAGGAATAATATTTCCAGGAGTATGGTTTGCAGTAAAGGGGTGTTGGGTTATTTCATGACAGCAAAAGGATGTTCAGTTCTATTAAGAAGTAATATCACTTAAAAAGCTTGGTGGGTAGTAAAGGGCTTGTTGGGTTGTACTAAGAAATAATATCTCCAGGAGTAATGGGGGGCAGTAAAAGGATTTTGGGTTATACCCAGAAGTAATACTTCCCACAGTATGGTGAGAAGTAAGGTAATGTTAGGTTATATCAAAAAGTAATATTTCTTAGAACATGGTAGATAGTATGTTTATGTTGCCCTATACCAAGAAGTAATATTTCCAGCAGTATGGTGAGAAGTGAGGCAATGTTAGGTTATAGCAGGAAGCAATATTTCTAGAAATATGGTGGACAGTATGGTTATGTTGACGTATACCAAGAAGTAATATTTCTTGGAATATGGTGGACAGTATGGTTATGCTGGCTTATACCAATAAGTAATATTTCCCACAGTACGGTCAAAAGTGAGGTAATGTTAGGTTATATCAAAAAGTAATACTTCTTAGAACATGGTGGACAGTATGGTTATGTTGACTTATACCAATAAGTAATATTTCCAGCAGTATGGTGAGAAGTGAGCCAATGTTAGGTTATAGCAAGAAGAAATATTTATAGGAATATGGTGGACAGTATGGTTATTTTGACTTATACCAAGAAGTAATATTTCCAAGAATATGGTGGACAGTATGGTTATGCTGGCTTATACCAATAAGTAATATTTCCCACAGTATGGTCAAAAGTGAGGTAATGTTAGGTTATATCAACAAGTAATATTTCTTAGAACATGGTGGATAGTATGGTTATGTTGACTTATACCAAGAAGTAATATTTCCAGCAGTATGGTGAGAAGTAGGGTAATGTTGGGTTTTATAAAAAAAAAAAGTAATATTTCTAGGAACATGTTAGACAGTATGGTTATGTTGACATACCAAACAGTAATAATTCCTGCAGTAAGGTGAGAATTAAGGCAACTTTAAGTTATATCAAGAAGCAATATTTCTATGAACATGGTGGACAGTATGTTATGTTGGCTTATATGAAGAAGTAATATTTCCTGCATTATGGTGAGAAGTGAGGTAATGTTAGGTTATATCAACAAGTAATATTTCTAGGAACATGGTGTGCAATATGGTTATATTGACTTATAACAAGAAATAATATTTCCAGCAGTATGCTGGTTAGTGATGGGATGTTGGGTTAGACCAAAATGTAATATTTCCACTGGAGTGGTGGGCTGTAAGAGGATGTTGCATTATATCAAGAACTAATATCTTTAGGAGTAGATGGGAAGTAAAGAGATGTTGGCTGTGTACAAAGAATATCTTCAGGAGTAACGTGGACAGAAAGGGGATGTTGGGACTACAGAGGGAAGTTACATCTTCAGCAATATGATTGGTAGAAAAATGATGTTGGCTATTTGGATGGAAATAATATCTCCAGTAATATCATGCCTGGAAAGGTGATATATTGTACACAGAGAGGTGTTATATGGTAGCTAAAACTAAAGCGTTTGCTGTGTGTAGACAGAAATATTATGTGAGTAGTACTATGCAACTGTGAAAAACAGACTTATATTGCAGCTTGGGGGATTACTGAGGAGGTTATACAGGTGAGCAGCTTTTTCTGCGTATAGTACTGTTTATGGTTTTCTTTTTTGCCATAAGATCTGAGTCCATCAGTGTGGGTATAAAGCCTCTGCTTACTCTGGGGAACTCATTATAGGATTTTAAGCCTCAGGACGTCACCAAATACTCCGAATTAATAAGGTTCTTTAGATTTGGGTACATTAACCCTTCTAATGTCAGCACCTTCCTCATTCCAAATCCTATATTGAGTTTATTAAACATTACACTGCTTTAGCGTACTGTGTACATCTGTTAGAATTCCATGTAAAGAAGCAACAGCTCAATTTCATGTCTTTGCTGAACTCTTTAGACACATATGTGGCATATTTAACCATGCTTAATCAGCTATAAAAGGGGGCTTGATTGCTTGCAGTTTGGCAGGTAAAGAGTTAAAGCTGGTGCACATCAAGAATTCCCCCACCCCCAGGTTTAACTCTGCCACACTGATGGGAGTCTGTGTTCTGCTAAATCCTACCTTCCTTTTAATCTCAGTCCCATCTGTTTTGGTTTAATATGAAAAATTAATCAGATGAAGAGGTAGAGAGAGGGAAAGACCTTGCCAACATGATGACCAGACTGGCCAGGAGGTGGCCCTTGGTTCACAAGTGGCATTCCACTGTGGTGCTGTATGACCGCATCGTTCTGCAAGGCACCAGAAGGCACAGGTTAGTGCCGCAAATAACCAACAAATACAAGCACTAAACAAAGAGGAATCAAGTAATACATTTGATCTAAGGAAATATGAAGCTGCAATAAATACTGATATTAATAAAGACAACATTTGTGACTTTAAGTAATAAATTAAGGGGCAAAAATTTACATGACGGCAAAATATTTTATAGGGTTCCTCTGACCCTAATACCTCCATCATAAAGTCAGTGCTGTTACTAAGATATGTGCCATTTTGTAAAACCTAACTCTGCAGGATATCAAAACATTTTAAAGAGTCATCCCTTTCTGGGGTATCACCTGGTGTGGCTGCCGGGTGACACCCTATGCTGTACCACTGTGCTTGCGAGGAATGGCAATTACATGTGTGCTTAATATCATCACACATGCATGTAATGATGGCACGTGCGCTTGAATGGCAGTGGCCATTTAAACTGCAGCCATCACTTGCACTGGGGCGGAAAGGAGGAGATGTTCAGCTGACAGGATAAGGTATGCTACAGGGTCCCTTCCTCTCTGTGCAGCTGACCGAGCAACCAAATTTTCAGAGGGGGTGACCCCCTCTGCTGGCGTCCCCCAGTGTGGGATGCATACCTCAAGTGACGCCAATGGCTATACTTCTCTTTTAAAATGTATATGAGAGAGGTAGGAGATATGTAAAAATGGTCTATTTTGCGCAGCTAACAATAATGTTATTGGGCAGGATTTTTTTTTTAAAAGAAAAAGAAAAAAATCATTTTCTGATTCCCGCTGTCTTCACTAGTAGCATGCTCTGACTATCGCTGTCTTCACTAGTACCGTGTCCTGATTGCCGCTGTCTTCATTAGTACCATGCTCTGATTGTAGCTGTCTTCACTAGTATCGTGTGCCGATTGCCGCTGTCTTCACTAGTACCATGTTTAGATTGCTGCTGTCTTTACTAGTACTGTGCTCTG
>JAEOBE010277381.1:0-12982 GCA_022657655.1 Phrynoglossus myanhessei | reverse complement strand
CTTCTTTTGCTTTCTGTAATTACGATTTTTAAGCTCAGCAGTAAAATAAATATTAACATAAATTCTTTTCTTTAGTTTTAAATCACCCTCTAAAAGGACCTCAAGGCAACTCTAGAACCAATGCACTTCTGTTCTTTCTAATTAGATTATAACCCATTTACTGGCCTTTATTACTGGTTTTATCTTTAACATGAGATGAGGGTGAGAAGCAAATATCTTTTAAGGAGGCTTCTAACCCCTTCAGTGACTCCATTAATTCTAACAGATGTGTAAATACCATACACCTCTCAAGATGTATGCAGTTATTCTGCCTAATATAAGGATACCCCTACCTCAGTGGAAGACGGTGACTCCTTTGGGTCTTGGTCACACTGCTGCGAATATCACTATCAATAATGTTTCTGTTCAGATAGCCGCGATTTTCGCCCGCGAGCAACTGCGGATACAATAGTGGCCGCACATCATGGACAGATGCATTATTTTTTGCAACATCGCCCACGATGCAGACCAACTCGATGGTCTAAATCGTGGACAGTTTGCAGATGCCACCCACACTGCCACAGTTTTGCCCGTGATGTTTACCGGACCATCGCCTTTTATTTTACTTTCAGGTCACTTGCTTTGTTTGGAGCTGTGTCCATTTGTGGTTTCTGTTGCACAACTCATTAACACAGTTAAATGGTCAGTGCAATGCCTCCTTGGAAAGTGATGTTTTCAGATACAACATCCATTTGCTTTTAATTTTTGAAAATGTCTCATTAAAAGTCCTTTCATACACAAGTTGTGTAAGTAAATAAGGCAATGTCAACTATGTGAGCCCCAGAAGGTTTTTTCCTCATCATAACCTGGCCATTTTTTCACTATTCAGCACTGTGCTACTATAACTGGCGATCGTTTTGCAACGTCATCGTCATGCAATAAATTTATATCATTCCCCCATTCCACCCCCACAGAAGAGCTTTCTTTTTGTGGTTTGCTGAGTTTTTTATTTTTTGTTATATAAATGAAAAAAAATTGAAAAAAAAGTATATTTATTACTTTCAGTTATTAAAAAAAAATAATATAAAGTGAAATATTTTTACAAATTTAGGCCAAAAACTTTTACCATGCCTTTGCCTGTAAGAACCATGACTGTGGATGTGAGAGTCTTGCAATGCTTTATGAAGCTGGAGTGCCAAGGTTGCTTACACCTGTTTTAACATCTCAGAACCCATGTTATGTGCTTTAACTCCTTAGCACTTAGGCTAGGCCCTGTTCACACCACCGTGATTTATCATGCAACAAATCAGGGGTTAATGAAAGTAAATATGGTCATTCAGGCAATTTGCAGTGCCACAAATCGAGCTACAAATCGCGGGTTGCTGTTGCAAGGACCAGACCCATTATTGGCCAGCAAATTGCGTGACTTCCGCCCATGGAGCCAACTCCTCCAATGTGGATGGGTTCAATGAGGACCTGCCCCACATACAAGAATGTGTGCTTCTAATATTACTGGCGGATGCAGTTGCTGGGATATCACTCTGCACACTATGTGACAATTTCGCTGTGTGAATGACCCTTAGTCTGCAGTTTGAGTGTTAATCCTTCAACCACCACTACCAAGCCCATGCTAGTCTGTGTGTTAAGTCTTCAGTCCCTAGCGTGTGCTTTAACTTCTCTACAACCAGTCTCCAGGGTACATTAACTATTTAAGAATATATTTCCCTCTTCATGACCAAGCTTTTTATTTTTTTATACAGTGCTGTGCTATTTATCTGGTGATCGTTTCACCATGCGACACCATACCCAAATGAAATCACAATAAATAAAGCTTTCTTTTGGTGGTATGTGATCATCAAATGGCTTTTTATTTTTTGCTCTATAAACAAAAAAACAAAAATTTAAAAAATCAATATTTTTTCCTGGTTATAGAAAAAAAATGTCCTTATAAATTTAGGCCAAAATGTATTTTGCTATGTCTTTAGTAAGAAAAAAAAAAATCCCAATAAGTGTTCATGAATTGGTTTATATGCAAGTTATATAAAATACAAACTATGGTATATATACTGGAATTTACATAGTTATTACATACCTATACTAGTAATGGCAGTGATCAGTGACTAATTAGCATGACTGTGACAGTGCGGTGCGACTGAAGATGACTAGGGATGGACACTGACACTATTTGACATTGCTAGGGACAGTAATACAGCACTGTCACTGTACTATTGAATCTGCTTATTGTCAGGTAATTAGGAGGGCAGTGAAGGGATTATTGTAGCATAAATGTGCTGTTTTTCTACTTTGCAGTTGTTAATGGGACCCTGTAAGTGATACCAGGTTTTATAAAGAGATTATATAACTTGAAGAATCCCTTGCAGTTCTGCATATGTAAGTGTTTTTAAATGTGCAGATCTGTTTACCATGTTTAACATGGTGAAAAGATAAAAAAAACCTTCAAAAAGCTTCTTCAATCATCCATTTTCTAATCATCTGCATTTTGGGAACTGGCTCTCTACACAGGCAGGCTAAATGACACATTGCAGTGCAGTTCTGTAGATCGGTGGCAGCAGAATGGGATGAGTTTAATATACCCCTCAGTTTTATCCACCTACAACATTTCCAGAAGTGCCTGTGAAGTTTCTCATTCATCCAAGTCATGGTATAGCTGTAAAAAATAAATCAGGGCAATTGGACATAATGTATTTTTCTTGAAGACATTTCACTAAAAATACAAGTCTAGTAGCTCTGATTTATTTTTTACACATATAATTCCAGAAGAGTCGCTGACAGTCACATGACTGCATTTTTTTTTTACAATCTCATGAGCCATGGTCCTAAGCAAACTAGGAGTAACCTAAGGATTCTAATGTAGCTGCAAAAGCCGTGGTGACATAAGGGCATAAGGCAGTGCATGCATGGCCTCACTGCACCTTTTGTAGAACACATGTATGCATAATTACAAAATTCTTGTAAATAAATTATAACAAAAACATCTTTTTTTTCAGCACCACAAAAAACCCTATTCCATGCATTATAGTTGTGATTTCCATTATCTTCTACATTTTGTTCATGATCTTTGGTAAAATCAAGGACCAGCATGAAGATAAGAAAAACTCATTAGTGTTTCTACAGGATAATTCTCCAAATGATCAGCAGCAATATGCTATTATGATTGATGTAGGATTTCGATCTAGACCAAAGTCAACAGCTAAGGTGATCTAATGTTTATTAAAATGCATATTAACATATTATCTCTCTCTAGTAGTGCTATAGCTTTTTCTCTTCCCTCCATGTTTGGATTTCTATGCAACGAGATGAATGCATACTACGTGTATTCAGAGACATGAACACTTTCTTTTACATTGTGTAGGTTTATATAATTTTACACGGTGAAGATGGCGTGTCTGAAACTCGAGAGCTATATTGTCCTGACAGGCCTCTTTTTGAAAGAAATTCAAAGAATGTATTCATAATGAGGTAATATGAAATACCATACTATTTTTTTAAAAAAAAGTTTCAAGTGGATTGTTGCACATTACATAAATGTCTTTAAGTTGACACTTGTTGACATTTGCAGAAGTAGAAGTTGTAGAAATGTTTTAAAAATATTTGAATCACCTAAAGTGAATCTATAGTGTGGGCGGCGGGGGGGGACAGGGAGAAGACTAAACTGGTAGTAATAAACCATGCATGAGAAGACAAGGAATCCCCAGGAACAGACTTGTCCTACACTTAATGTTCCATTCACACTGGAACAGATCTGCTGCATATTTCTGCCTGAAATCTGCAGCAGATCTGCTCGTATGGCCAGCCTTATTGGAGGCTTTAATGGAGCTGGTTCACACTGAGTTTTCAATGCGGACAAAAACCTGGCAGAATCTGCTTTGTATGTGCAGATTTCTGCTTGGAGCTACTTGGAAACCCATGGTTTTTTGTGCAGTTCTCTCCCCCCCCCACACACACACACAAAATCTGCTTGTTTGCAGAGGATTTGTGGACACAAAAAACACACGTTTGCAGCGGGTTTTCTGTGAGTTTTCGGCAAGTTTTTGATGTGAACACAGCCTTATTCAGCAAGGCAGCAAGCAACACATTTTTAACTCAGCAGGGCTTTGTACAGCACGTCTATAAAGCAAAAGAAGCTTCTTGTCTAAGCTACTAACTACTTACAGCTCAGTTATGGTCCCCTGATAGGTTCCACAAAACAAATAGGCTACACATGTGCCTTTTTGGTGTTCTGTCAGCAATAAGCCTTTTCACCCAGCAACAGGCTCCCATAGCTAAGAGATTGAGAGACAGCAGTGAGCATCAGTTAGCTCACATATATAAAGACCTATGGACAGCTGAGACTAATAATGAGATCTGGCTACTAGTTAACATGTGGACCTAGGAATAAAGGCTTTATCCCACCCAAAGCTCTTGATTTGGATCATGCTATAGTCTTAGTCTTAGGGCTGCTATAGACGTTCCAATTGTTGTACCAACCCGGATCAATCGTCAGGGTTGGTCCAATAATTGCAACGTTAGTAGCATGGACCATTTGTGGTGGATGTGCGTTCCTTCGACTGTGGGATCAAAGGAACAGCACATACAACTTTGGTCGAAGGGACTACTCAGCCAATAGGGTGTGTGGTCCCCGCCAACACAATGATGCTGCAGGGGCTTTCCAGCACCGAAACTCGAAGCATCAGTGCCCGGAACCGACTTAATTAGCAAAAGCTGAAGAAAGTTAATTGGCACGTCTATTCCCAGTCTTAGATGGACGTGTTGATTTAAGGGATTTTAATTAAGAGATGCACAAAACAAAGACAATCTCCAGATAACACTTTCAAGGCAGTTGCAGCAACAGGTTTGTTTTTTTTTTTAGAAAAAACAAAAATACAAGCTGATCATTGTAAGCACCAATGTCAGTGTAATATGGTTAATCCCAGCCCTGTAAATGACACTTTTGCTGAACAGCTTGGTTTGTTAACGTAAAAAGAAAAATAATATATCAACTGGTAGGATCAGCAGGTAATACAACTATAATACAGACAGGCAAAGTAAAAACTCATCTTTATGCCAATTGCAGACTGTATTATATATGTAATTCTTTGTCAAAGCATAGCACTTACTATTGAGAACTATCCTAAATAGCCGATTCACCCAATCAAAATTCAGTACATTTTTCCTTCTCCTTAGTGTGCACTAAAGACCCATAAGCAAGCTTAGTAACAGGTCATTCAGCATATTAGCCACTTCTACTGAAATCCACATTTTGGACTCCAGCAGCAGCTCCACTCCTGGCCTTATAAAATACTGAGGGCCTGTTCCCACCAAAGTGATTGTTGCCACGATTTCATAGCTACGACAACATGATCCCCCCATGTTAATCAATGGGACTGTTCGCACCGCCACGATTGTTGCAGCTATGAATTTCGGCAAATTACAGGTACGTGCACTATTTTCTGTGATTGTAATGGCAATTCTTCACATAGTCTTGTATTTTATAGAAGAAAAATCACTGAAAAACTGCAAAAAAAAGCCCAGGAAGGGAAAAGACACACATACTTTTGTTTGGCTGGAAAAAAAACACACCATTTGCAGAATCATACGAAAATCATGCATTTTTAAAATGGCACTTTAAAATCACACAAACAAAATTGTAGGAAAAAAACTCGAAAATTACCATCTTATAAGAACCAGTGGTGAGAAATCCCCAGAGAAAATGGGCTAAGGAGAACTTTAAAGGTACCTGTCATCCAAAAACATGTAGACTCAATAATAACCACCTGTTTAAAAACTATCCAAATAGCTTTATTCAAAGTAGCAGTATAAAAAGAGAAAGAATGAGAAACATTCCAATTCAAGTAAAACTTCAGGAAATGTTTTTTAAAGACAATTGTTCTCACAGTGATAATAAGCATAACTAACAGAGAACACTCCTAACAGTTGTAAATAGAGTGCATACAGTACAACACACTGCGATTATGACCCAACGCGTTTCATGCTGTGTAAGCGCTTCCTTAGGAGCTAATCCGCTGCATTGAATCAGACATATTTAGCAACAAGCAAACAGACAACATCAATAGATATAGCACAATATCTCCGTATAACACTATACATACCAAAAAGGCAGTACAAAGAAAATTAGTGTCAGGGTGAGCTTGCCATAGATAAAAGCACAAGTCACCACATCATTGCACATGATGTCGTATCTATAAATATCATATAATATTTGTTAGGCCAGTTATGTATTAAAGCAAAGATATATATGGGAAAATATATCCATGAACTTGCCATAACTGAATTGTAGATCACATTTATGTTTGAAGAAAAAGACCATCGAGAAATAAAGATTACTGCCACCATTAGTTCCACAGATAAACCATAAGAAAAGACATAACAGCCCTTTGGAGAGAGCATAAAGCTATCACAAGTGAAGTTATATAAACCGCATAAACATATAAAAGTCATAACAGCCCTTTAGAGAGAGTGTAAAGCTATCACCAGTGGGGACCAGCATGAACCTTTAACATGCCTCCCTGCAGGTTAAAACTGATGTTATATAAAAGACTGTGCAGCGTATCAATTTCAACCCTACTAGAAATGAGTGCTCACATTAAGTGAGAGAGATGTAATTAAGCCCAATAGTGTGAACTGCAGAGTTCAGCATGCCCAGGTAAATAAACAATGTGAATAGTCATAAGTACACCCCATCAATATAGTGCCAATCAGTGGCGGATCCAGAGTGATGTTTCGGGGGGGGGCACTATGTGTCCCTCATGTCACGGAACAATGGCGCCTTTTATCAAGAAGTAATACCAGTGGCTATTTTGGAAATGGGCGTCCATAATACACATATGCATGTGTGTATTACATCAAAAGCCCATTTCCAAGAGTGTCCCTTTACATCCATGCCTCCTTTCACATCAGAGTCCTACTTGAAGTCCATGCTCCAAGCAAGACTGTCCCTTTGTGAATACCATAGGTTTTACTCCAGTCCAAGGCCATAGCTTAATATGATGATTATATATGAATCTAATGTGGCAACAGACCAAAATAATTTCTTCATTGTTTTTTTAATCAGTCTAGTAGGAGTGTTTACTTGTATGTGAACATAATTCATAACTCATCATTCAACATTTTCTCAGAATTTTAATTATAAGGTGTTATTTGTGTTTTCCAGTGTACCCAATAGCCTTGGTCCATTATGGAAGATTCATATTTGGCATAACAATAGTGGTCATTCGCCAAGTTTGTATCTTAGCCATGTGATAGTCAAAGACCTGAAGAGTAGAACCAGCTGTTTTTTTTACGCAGAGTGCTGGCTAGCAGTCGATGAAGGAGATGGGAAAGTTGAACGTGAATTGATATGTGCAGGACATGGATTAGGCTTCCGACGGGTAAACATTATTTGTACCTATGACACATAACAACTGATTTACAATTAATGTAACACTGGCTATAGACCAGTAGAATGTCATTTGAACAATTTTTTGGAACAGTTGTTGCATTTTCAGAATAGTTAATGGGGTCAAATCAAGGATCGATTACAACTGTAATTTCAAAAAAAAGTGAGCAGGATGGAAATGTTTTCTTGCTCTAATGACGTTTTAACAGTGAATGGGATTTTTGATTGAGAAGCTCTGTTCAATTCCAAAACTGAATGAAATCTCTGATAGCATTATTGAATGTTCTGAACACTACTTCTGTGATAAAGACACTGATATCATTGGCAGTGTAGTTATTAAAGTAGTATTAAACTCTCAAACTTCTTTTCAGTAATGAATGCAGATCAAAGAAATATACATTGCTCAGCTATGCATTGTTTTACATTTCTGTCCAAGCAAATTTCAATTATCGTGGTTCGGAAGAACTGGTACCAAGACTCTCAGCTGGGCCTCCCTGCACCCAGGACTGAAGGGGTTAATTGGACAGCATGACTGAAACAAAATAGTGGACTAATTGTTTTGCAGCTGCAGGCAACTGAAGGAAAGGAACTTTTCTTTTTCTGGCACCGCTCATTACACCAGCCAGTGAATGCTTGTTGGACTTTATCCCTCAAAAAAAAAACAATGAGAAAGCTGATTTGAAAATCACTTGTCTTCACAAAATATACAGCAAGTCCAGTTGCTCTGATTTATTTATTGCCCATCTTTCATCAGGGAATATTTAGGTTGTAACCTAGAACATGATCAGATCCTGCACCCTCCACCCCCTGTGTTCTTTCTCTCCTCGTCCGTAGCCACAATTTAAATTTTCCGCTGCCATGCCTGGCTCTGCCCACATGGCCAAGTCATCACGCCAGCAGATGTACGCTGCAAGACCTTGGCCAGCGCAGCCAGTGATGTTTTAATTTTTCATACTTCTTGGCTAATCTTCAGTCCTGATATATAGGTGGAAGACCGGAAGAGCATTGTGCCTGTGATCTACTGATCACGATTGTAAAGCTATCCCAGCCCTCAAAGTGAAAATATATAAATGCACAATTTCCCCAAGACCTCTTCCAGGACGGCTGTTGAGATATAGGCTCCTCCTGACCTGCAGCAGGAAACACATCATCCACCATTAGCTTTAAAAGGGGAGGGCCTAGCTATCTCCCGCAGTTCTAATGCCATTCCTTCCAAGCAACAGATGTCACAGCGGGGTGAGGAGGTCAGGAGTGACGTCACCAGAAGTCACAAGCATTCCACGGTGCCGGATCTGGGAGGGTCCATGCACTCCAGCGACCAGATGTGACGTCATCCGGATGGCATCCCAGAAGCGTTTCTTTCTTCGAAAAGATCAGAGTTGGTGCCAGCCTCTGAGAGATGGGGGGGAGCACCAGCCTTCTCCACAAGGATACAGGAGCAGGACCAGGTGGACGCTCAAGCAGGTTACTCTAAGGTAGGTGGGCGGAGGTCACCCTTTTCCCTACTGGGCTCATTGAGGGGTGTGCAAAGGTACCTTTATTCGCTTGTGAGAAAACGAAACATATAGAAAACCCCCAGCCCAAAGAGAAACCTAAAGATGCCCCAGAGTCTCAGCAATTGCAGGAGAAGCAAAAGGACGGGCATGAAGTGAGTCAGCCTAAACGTTCAAAGAGATGTGTGGTCTGTGGGGGAGAACTGAGGGCAGAATGCAACCAACAGATCTGCGAGAACTGCTTAGAGAATACACAGAAGAGGGATGCAGGAGCAGTGTTTAGAGGCTTTATGCATGCAATGAGGGAGGAGATGGTCTCTACATTTCAAGCCTTTCGTTCTGATACACGAGAACCAGGCAGAGACACGCACTTGCAAGGAGAGCAGGGGGGAAGAAGGGCCTTCCTGTTCTTATGGGGTTCCGTCGCATAAAGTGCCTACTGAACAGGGTGTAGAAGCGGACACCTCAGAGCAGTCCTCTAGCTCAGATTCTGAAGAGGGCGAAATTAAAGAAGATAGGAACCCTAAGACTAGATTTTTGTCTCCGGTAGAAGAAACTGGCGACCTGCTATTAGCACTTTATGGTACCTTGCGTGTAGAGGATGAGGATAAGGAGCTATCTATTCATGATCAACTTTACCAGGGTCTACAGGGGACCCAGGCTAAATCCTTTCCAGTATATCAGACAATGAAAGATGCTATCTTTTCAGAGTGGAAGGATCCGGAAAAGAAGGCTTTCTTTCCATCCTCGCTGAAAAGGACATTTCCCTTTTCAGAGGATAATGAAAAGTTTTAGGGAAAATGCCCAAAGCTGGACACAGCCTTGGCTAAGGTATCTAAGTGCGCAGATCTAGCATTCGAGGACATGAGAGCTATGCGGGACCTTATGGACCGCAATGCGGAAAGCATACTGCGTAAGGCCCATGAGGCAGCGGCCATCAATTTTAAGCCAGCTGTCACCGCGACTTGTATGGCTTGCACGCTGGACCTGTGGTTTTCACAGTTATGATCTCACATAGAGGGGGGTACAGAGAGGGAAAAGATACTGGACTCCATGCCTATATTGTCAAAAGCCATTGCATATATAGCGGATGAGTCGGTGAAGTCGGTTAGGATCTCGGCTCGGGCCATGGCTTTATTGAATTCAGCTCACAGGGCCATTTGGTTAAAAACATGTGATGCGGCATCCAAACAAAGGCTTTGCGGGATCCCTTTTGAGGGAGATTTATAATTCGGGTCTGAACAGCTAATTCTTGACCGTTCCTCGGATAAGAAGAAGGGGTTCCCTGCCTTGTTCCCTAGAGCTAGAAAGGCTGATTCTAGAAAATTCAGGACCAGCCAGAGGTCTAAGGGAAAAGACTTCAAAAAGTCCTGGTCCTTTCAACGTAATCGGACAAAGGGGGATTTTTGTTTAACCCCTCTAACAAGCCAAATCACCTAAAACAACAATGACGATCAAAGTCAGGTGGGGAAGGGTTAAGCAGGTTCCTGGAAACCTGGACGAGACAACTGCTCTTCTTTTGTGCGCCAGACATTACAAATATCCTTTGTGTTTGTCTGGAGCTTGTTTCTCCCCCCGCCCGCAAGGGTATTTGGTAACAAACAAGATTATGATTAGGAGGTGATTATGGAGGTTCCCGCCGCAGAAAGGGGCAGATTGTTCTACTCATATTTTTCTGAGGAGGAAACTGTTCGGAAAGTTTTGCTTAATCCTCAATTTGAAAAAGCTACACAAATTCTTGGTACAGAAAATGTTCATCGCCGCATCAGATATGTAGAGCCGCCACCTTGTCCTCTTATCATATGTTTGTCAAACATTACAGGGTTGACCTCCTGGCAGGACACGATCTTTCCTTCGGGTGGAAGGTGTTGTCTGCTGTGGTCTCTCCCTGAGTAGGTATTACCATACTAATCTCTCAACGACCGTCCTGGAAGACGTCTTGGGGAAACTAGGTTAGGTACCTGGTAACGTCTTTCCCAGTAGTCTTCCAGGACGGAGTGCGTCCCCACCCGATAGTACTGGTTAACAGGAAGTAGGATGTTCAAAGTATTTGCAGTACTACATTATATCTGAGGGAAATAGCTAGGCCCTTCCCTTTTAAAGCTAATGGTGGATGATGTGTTTCCTGTTGCAGTTTGGGAGGAGCCTATATCTCAATGGCCGTCCTGGAAGACTACTGGGAAAGATGTTACCAGGCACCTAACCTAGTTTTTTCCCACAAAGAATTGTGCATTGATGAGAAAAATAAAAGTGAACTCTGCCTTTAGTTAAAAGAAAAACAATTCTGTTAAAAAAAATAAACAGAAAAAAATTACACATACAATTATTACCCTTCTAACAAAGTAGCAGTGTATTAATTAAAGATTAATACAATATCAAAAATAGAAAATGCAATATAATACCCTGTAAGGGAGGATCTGCAACATCCATAGGAAAGAAGCATAGACAGATCACTTTCTCTTCTCAGAGCTAAAGATTACACAGCCGATAACTCCGCAATTCTGTTAAGATTCTTTATTGCCCTACATATCACATTCCAAAATACCAATAGAAATGCTCGTTATAAGATCAACAGTTAGATCAGGTTATTTTCTTATGTGTGCCCAAGATCTGTGCAGCCATTGCTGCATTGAAGGAGTTTCCTAATAGTCTAGTGTATTGCATGCCCATTTTCACTTAAACATATAATTATGTGTGTCCTTAAAACAATCATGCAGCAGCCATATATTTTATCCCCTAGCTTTTGTCTATGGGTGCCTTTAATCAGTGGCAGGGGCTGCAGACCACACCTGTTGACAACATCAGAAGGGTGAAATCAAAAAGACTTGCATTCATTGACTGGGAGCCCAACAGCAGTTGCTGGGCTATCAGAGAGGAGGGGTCCCAGTGACATACCTTATCCCACTGGGTGAACATCATCTCCATTTGCTGGAGCCCGTTATCAAGATGGCCGCTGGTAGGGAAGTACTTAACTGTATAGTAGCCATCTTGGTGATAGAAGCTAGTGCATACCACCTGTGCAAGATGGACACTTTTCATCTGTAATGATGTCACATGCATACGTTATTACGCATGTGTTACACCTGCAGTGGGTGACACCCAAGCTGCTGCTGCCACTGCCTTTAATGTGGGAAAAACACATCTATCAAGCTGTATAATATTTTTCTATATCTTTGATACTAGCTCTTCTACTGCAAATTCACACAATATCTGGAAGATTTTCATTCCTGGGGTTCAGTCTTTAGTCGGCCATCCTACAGTTGGTTCAGTCATACTCAACGAATAACAACATGTCTTGTCTTGTGCTTGGGGTATATGTGTTTCAACATCCTCCTTCTTCACTGGAAAGAGGTTCAGGTATGTTTTTTTTTCTTCTTTATTAATAACAGTTATTTATGTATAACTTAGCTGACGCATGTTCTCATCTGAATAAAAACATTTATGGAACGACTATTTTTTTTTTACCTTTAGAGAGGCGCTGTCACCAACTTTCATTTTGAATTTGTTTACTAAAAGATCAAGAATTATAACTAGCTTTGCTAACATTTTTGTATTTGAAGTTTTTTATTTTATTTACAAGCCCTTTCGAGTGAATAATATGTTGATTCTTATGGAAGTGGCAGATCTTATGTCATGGCTTATGCTAACTCTAGCAATGTTTGAGCCACTTGCATCATGATAGTTAGAATGTTTTCTATCCTGCAACTCTGACGACTCCAAGAGAATCTCTTTACTCTCCACTTCTACACACTTGTAACACCTTGGCAAAAACAATGGAGTACATACTTAACATCTCTGCTGAGCTGTCAGGGCCACAGGTAAAAAAAAAATAGTTATGCTATCAGCAAGCAAGTCAAGCATTGTTAGTGTCAACATGAACCATGACAAAGTTACAAGTAAATCTTACACTTTTGGATTCCTAATAACTTTGCAGGGCTCAGCTAGGTAAAAAAAGGTTAGCACACAGGTATCTATTAGTCTTTATGTAATAAAAATATATTTTAAAATGTGCGAATTGTTGACAGTGATTCTACAAAGAAGAACTCTAGTAAGGTTGGGCAGCATGGTGGCCTGGTGGTTAGCGCTTCAGCCTTGCAGCACTGAGGGTCCTGGT
>JAEOBE010275217.1:0-11970 GCA_022657655.1 Phrynoglossus myanhessei | reverse complement strand
TCCCTGAGCTTTATGCTTTCAGCACTCTGCGGCTCCTCCCTCTCCCACTGGGGGAGGTGGCTGCTGTTCGTATATAAGACTGCTGCCGGCGGTCATTCAGATGCTCTTGCTTTGTCTGCTGTGAGCAGAGCCATTACTTTCTGCCTTCTGGTCTCCGTTTGTTCCCGGACTCCTTCTGGTCATTGACCTGGCTTGGCTGCGATCCTCCTCTGGTTCCTTACCCAGCTTGGCTACGATCCTCCTTTGGTTCCCGACCCAGCTTGGCTACAACTTCTCCTTCAGATCCACCCTGTTTGGTAACAACTCTCCTGAAGCGACCCTGGCTGGATGGTTTCCATTCGTTCTGGACCTAGAAGTCTTACATTCGAGCTGGACTTACACCAGTAATTGTTTTGTCTTGTTTGGACTTTCTTACTTGTCTTACCATAGTGATAAAACTAACTTTAATTACACCTCCCTGTGTGTGTCTGGCTCTTTGCTCCCTGACATTATGTTAGTTGTATTAATTATTCAGAAAAATGTGTTATTTTGAAAATCCCAAATTTCCGTTTTCTGATCCATTCAGTATTTTGGAATTTTGTTTTGTTTTTGTTTCGTATTTGTTAATTTCGCTATTCGGATAGATTTGTTTCTTCTTTTCTTATTATTCTCTTCTTCTTTTCTTGTTCTTTTCTTATTCTTTTCTTTTCTTACTATTCTTTCCTACTCTTTTCTTATTTTTGTCCGAATGAAAATTTGTAACAAAACAAAACGCACATGCCTACTTGAAATCCCCATCCACATTGCACCTCACAACTCTCTTCCTTCCAGTAAAGTTCTGCTCTCTATAGCTGTGTACGTGCTGGTCAGAGGTAAGCCAAACAATAAACCAAAAAGATTTTGCACCTAGGAATACGTGTGAAATGAAGTGATATGAGAGCAAGCAGACAAATAATTAATATATACCAAATAAAAGTCTGTGCTCATCCACCAAAAATAAGATTAAATGAATCTAAATATAGTATATCTGTGTAAAACACAAAATATAATAATTGCGAGATAACAAACATTAAGATATCGCAAATTATTTAATCCAAAAAAGCCTCTGATCAAATAAACTCAATAAACGGTTCAGTAACCACAAGAGTGATAAATAAGGTACATGCGAGTGATTGCTTCCAGTGAATATAAAAATTCAAACATAAACAAATAATTAAACAATGAAATCGAAAATAGTACCAGCAAAGTAACAAAAAACCCCATCCTATTGATCTTAATATTTGTTATCATCAAATTATTATACTTTGTGTTTTACAGAGATATATATTTATTTAATCTTATTTTTGGTGGATGAGCGCGGACCTTTAAAGGTAAGCCAAAGCCAACCTGTAGCCAAGCTCCACCCCCCAGCCCAAGTCAGCCATCCACCTTCCCGGTCTACCCCCCCCGCAGCCCCTGTATTAATGGTCCCCTTCTGCCCCAACAGTCAGGAACAACCCAGGCCCTGAGGTTATCTGGGTTGCCCATCACCTGGGGGACCCCGGCACCCAGTAACACTGTCAGGATGGCGAGCATAGTGCTGGCCTGGGAACCAGTTGCTTTGTTTTCCTGCCTGACTCTGTAATCAGCCTGAATGAGCAGGGAGAGCTGTGTTTTGACACTCCCTGCTCAGCTGTCAGCCATTGATCTGTCAGTCTCAAATCACCGGCTTCTATAGATGATCCAGCGCAGTGCAGTACACTATGCAGTTCTGGATCTTCTGTGTAGAGGAGGGCAGGTGGGAGAGATCTGGGGTCTAATAGACCCCAGACCTCTCAATAAAGAGAACCTGTCACCTCCATATGCTATCACATTTGAGCTTGTTAGTTTTTTTCGTAATAACAATAAAGAATTAAACAGTGGCTACAAATTTTAATTAATAAATATATTAAAATCACCCCACCATCTGCAAGAAAAAAAAACACGCTTAGGACACAGGCGTGTATATAAACAACAACCGGACCACATGTTAGGTATCGCTGCAAACGTTGGAGCAAAACCAATAATTGTAGGGCCATAACTAATTGCTAACTCTAAAATGGAGAGCAATAAAAATCTTTAAAGTGTCGCTTATGGTCAAATCCTTACACTTGCCCATTTTTTTCTGCTTCCAGTGCATCAGCTTCAAAGACAAAATGTTCACTTGCTGCCTAATATATCCCCCCCACTTCCAGTTTTGTTCAACGTGTTAGTACAGGAATCAGTTCTATTTTGTTCGTTCAGCCGGCTGATTGAACAAACAACATAGATACAATGTATATTTAGCTTCAGAAAACAGCTACTTTTAGAAAAGTTTGTATACTGCCAGCATGCTGGCAGAGAAGGAGCCTTGTTATGCATGTTGAAGCAGTGGTCTCTCTACAGAGATCTGACAGCTTCAGAGAGACCGGTCCTTGCACACAGAGAGCAAGGGTTATGCTGGTACCTGATGCCTGGGCTCATCTATCCCTCATCTATAAGTGTGGTAGAAAAACATCAATGGAAATTAAAAAAAAAAAACATCCTAAATAGCAAGTGATAGAGGGTAAACCCATTTTCTCTGTAATCTCAAATGTCATTTTAAATACTTTGAAATCTGCAGCTTTCATTATCTGTTGGTCCTGCCAGGAATTACCTTGTTTAGCCACTTCTTATCATAGGGTTACAATGCTCTGTCTCTCTTCAGCTTTGCTTCTGTGATATTCTCCTTTACATGGATTGGCAATGGATACTACAACCTGTTGTTTCAACACACATTAGGAAGTGTCATGATCTGGGAACAGGAAGCACCGAGTAGACTTGCTTGGGCTTTTGCTGAGCAGCCAAACACTGAAAAGGGATTGTGAGGGGAAGCAGTACTCAGGGGATGCAGGGGAAAACTGGCTGCACAATTAACATGTGGGAGGGGGGAATACCAGATCCCCCAAGATCTAAGGAGCACTTGGTCTTCACCAGAACCTCTTAAGGTGAGGATGTATGTGCGGTGTGGCAACTCATAAGTCTCAGTCTGCTGACAAACCCATGCAGATACATAGCCAATGGGTATAATGGGAGGCACAGAGCATGGGAACTGGGGACAGAGTCCACACAGGGTACAGAATACTAGAGAGGATGGACTGGAAGAAACACAAAGGCAAAAGGTAACAAGAGAGATACACAAACAGGAAAAAGATCACTATAGATCCCAGGAGAAACACCGGAAGAAATCCACAGGAGGGTCTGAGAACAGAAAACAGACTTGTTGCTCAAACAAGGAGCCACAAGTAATCTGAGCCTAAGTAGGGCATGCAGATTATCAGCAGTCTTATAACTTTCCATAGGCAGACAGCCAATCATCTGGCACAAAGACAGTATCACAGGGAGAATAGGATTCAATGATATTGTGATTAGCACAATTTGAAATTTGTGTGTGGCTCCATCTATACAGCAATGTCATTGTGCCGGTGGCCATACACTACAAGTCTCATTGGCCAGTGCAGCCACGGGACCTGTAGAGCATGAATGAACTGCAAGAGCAGTGATGTCACCCCTCTTGCAGTTATTCATACTTCCTGATTCCAGACTCATACTGAGGTATGCGACTGGCACCAGGATATGGGGCTGCTGGCTGAAGAGTATTGTACCGATGATCTACTTTTATGGGTTTAATGCTTTCCTAGCCTCAAAATAAAAAATAAAAAATGCATGCTTTTCCTTTCATGAAGAACTGTGCATTTATTTATTTATTTATTTTTAAAAAGGTGAACTTAGCCTTTAATCTTACTCCTATAGACAATGGGAACCCCGAATTATCAGATGCTTCAGTATGGCTGGATATGCAGTATGCATCTACAGCAACTTGCTGTATTGAGGAGGACACAATATTGCCCCCTAAATGAAAAAATGCTGACTTGACAATATTTAGGCAAGTACAGGACATTGCTGACAGTACATGGACTGCAAATGAGCTTCCTGGGTCTCTTTGGCTTTTGCCCAGTAAGTATGCTGGCGGCACAGGGATTGCAGTATTGTCTCCCTTTGTGCAAATGAAAACCAGTAAGCATTTTGTTCAGTAATTCATAGACATAAGTGTAATTGCTCCACTTGCCAGCCATCTATGGAGATTTCCTGCAGGCTGAATGGGGAAGAGGAAAGATCACAGCTCACTTCTTATCTTGGTTGTATCCCCAATGACTCTGAGCTGTCATCGGTGATGCTGTCACTACTCCCAGTAGCCCAAAGGCCTGGAAAGTGAACTGATTAGCCGGAGTCTCCAGACAAGATCCAGAAGTATCCCGGCTATGGCTACAACTCCTCATAGACACTTTCTTAATTATGATGAATCCTTACCTTAAAATGCCACTGCTTCCCAAAGGGGCTTCCCAAGCTGGACTATGTTGTGCAAAGTAGGCTCTCTAACTTATTTTTTATCTTATTAGAGGAACAAATTGCTATATATAATTTGTGTCTGAGTTATAAGTTACCTTAGTTCCCAGATGTAAAAACATATAATGTAGTGATGACCTGGTTCTGCTTTTACCATGCTTGCCATGAATATATTACATACGCAACTCAGTCTTCTGTAGACCAGAAGGTGGCAACCATACGACTGTTGGTTCCACCTCCTGCCCTGGCCGAGGCAAACATTTTACTGACTCAGCTCATCAGGGTGATGCTGGTGTTGGGGCACTTTGTAATCGTCATCCCTTTTGCTAGTAGATTTTAGTCCTTTCATGCAATTTCCACACAAAACTCTATTTAATGCCCTAGAAACTTTTACTTAGAGTTTAACAGACTTTCTGCTTTTAAATATTGAAAACAAATCAGACAATTAATGAATTTGCAGGTAATTATTTACAGAGGGTTCCTCCTTCCCTCACTAATAGGACTGTGTAAATGATCTGTCTATTAATTAAAAAGAAGAGTTTGTCAGCATTTGCTGATTCCTTCAGTTGCAGAACTTTTCTTTAAGTGCTTGCTTGGAAAGAGTGGAAGCTCTGTGTCATAGTGGTTATGATATGATGCTTATTGAGTGCCCCATATGACAGCAGTGGATGTCTAAGTGGTTGTCGAACATCTGTGCTGCCATGTGGAAGGGAAAGGAGAGAATCAGATGTATGGGGGCATCAAGCATTTTGTAAGTGCTCCCAGTGGCCAAACAGAGAAGAAGTGGAACAAATAAAAGGTGAGTATGGGGTTCTGGTGAAGCTGATGTAGTATTCACCCCTGAAGAGCCACTGTAGTTTTTGGATTCTTCTGTCTTGCACTAGGGATGAACTGCTTAGGATAAATCCACAACATATCAGCATGCATCAAATGTTGACGGAGGGCCTTATTATAACAGGAATAACCCTACATTTGGAACAGGTAGAACTGATCAGGTATAAAACAACAAATTAAATGTACTAACCCGAGATCAATCAATCAATCACATAAACAGTATCTATACATTAGCAGTAACTATAAGGTGTGGCAGGTGATAACTATCTGTAAAGTGGAACTATATATTAGCAACTAACTCATTCCAATGCTATGCACTATTCTACTGACCAGTAACACTAAGAAAGTCCAGCTGACGTTGGGGCCCTTAATGGCCATTGGCGCACTTATTAGGCCTCATTCACACATCTGTTGAAAGAACAATGCTGATTAACGCACTTATGGTGTTAGCAGACCTTGGGCAGACATTAAGGAGGCATCAAAAAATGCTTGAAAAATTGCTTTGAGGTGTGCTTAGGCTGAAACAATGCACATGAAAGTCATACAAACAATACTCCCTGTAGTTTTCCTGCTTCCTGGCTGTCAGGATATCCCATTTTGCCCTTAATACATGCTGGGTGATTTCATGTCATACTTCTTTTTTTTTTGAGGGTGTTACAATAGCTGGGCAGACTTGGGTCATACAATTCTGGGTGTTGCTCAACTGTTTGAATTAGCCTTGCGGCAAGTATTTCTGACATGACTGCTTCTAGCTGGTGCTTGCAGTGCTTGGCAGTGTTATAGATGGCACTGAGAAGACCCGTCACTATAGGGTGGTATTGATCACCCTATCACAGGCGCATGTACCTGGCTAGAAGAAGTATTCTTTCTGGCAAAATGCTGTCTGTGTGCAAACAAAAAGTGGCATCTGCACCCTCTCTCTCCATCACTCTCTTGTACTTTCCTTCGGAATTTTCATGCATTCCCGCAGGAGAATACTCATGCACAAATTTTGTATCCCGGCAGTGGAAACGGAGCGTCACAGGTTCCCCACAGAGTTGCTTCGGACATTCGTTCTTTCCAGGGGTAATGGTCAATGTTGCTAATAGCAACCACAGTAGCAACAATCACAGGGTCCTTGGCATTGGTGAAGCAGACAGACCACAGCATATCTGCCCACTAGTTTAAGTGATAGGGAATAATCTCGGTTCTCCATGCTCTGAAGAGAGAGAACGTTCTTTCCCTTGTTCTCTGTCTCCTCTGTAGATCTGTATTGCAGTGATTAGCAAGGTATCTCCTATCTCAGGACTTTGACTGGACAGTGCATGCTCTACCTGTCTTAAAGTCTCTCTCTACTGTTGTTGCCAGAGGGGAGCTGACCCAGGTAGAGACAGCCAGTGAGAAGTTCTTTTCATCTGTATATCTTACTGAGGATATCGATTCAAGCTCAAAACTGTGGGTTTCTGCAGCCAGTCCTTTTAAAAAAACAGCAATTTAGTCATTAAAGTGGTCCTGTGGCTTTGCCCTATTTGGCAAAGCACAGGTTTACTGTACAGGGACACTGTTGCTTGAAAACAATGTAAAAACCCTCCCTGCAAAAGAGGACTCTTACTTTTTCACACCTCTAGTGACCAGCAAGTCCTTCCTTCAAAACCTATATTCTCTGGCAAAATCTGTACTTCAATCACACATCGCAGTATGTTGCATTCCTATTTTCTACTGGGCACTGGGATTCCTCCCTCCAGTCACTACCGTGCCATGTATTGACATAACCAACAAATGGAGCCTCAGCACATAGTAGGTAATAGACA
This sequence comes from Phrynoglossus myanhessei, assembly GCA_022657655.1. NCBI lineage: Eukaryota > Metazoa > Chordata > Amphibia > Anura > Dicroglossidae > Phrynoglossus > Phrynoglossus myanhessei. The sequence continues at coordinate 4,984 of JAEOBE010275217.1, read as the reverse complement.
TCTGGCATGCTCATAAGTTTGTGATGTGATGATAATGCTCAGACACCTAAAGAAAGCTAAGTGAGGACCTTCCAGCTGAAAGGGGGGTGTATCTATAGCCATTTAAGTTATGGCTGCCACCATCAAACATTTTTTTTTCTGTTTCAAATGTCACTTTATGGAATTCAGCATATTGCCCAAGACCCAGTCTGTACAGACAATATGACAACTTTCTGACATAACAAAATTCACAGGCAGAGTCAACTCACCAAGACTTGGTGAAAATCTAATACACTGGTAGTTTATTGCAGACTCGGTACTTTGAAAGAAGTAGTTGAAGGTAAAAAACCCCAAAATTAACAAGAGCATGGAAAAACATAAAGTGGCAACTATGGTCTGGTCTATACGAGGTGGTATCAAATAGTTACAAGACACACCACCAAATAGCAGCACTCGTAAGAAAGCACCCTAGTATTGTGCTGCCATCAGGTGGTGTGTCTAGAAAATGTTTTGATACCACCTTGTGTATTGCATAACAGAAGGGAGAAACAGTGGAATCAACAGTGGAGTAAGGGAATTAAACATGGAAAATAACAATAATAAAGCAGGTTTTAGAATTTATTTTTTATTATACATGGAAATCCTTTAAAACATTACAGTCCAACTGCAGGATAAATCCCCCCCCCCCACCTCTCCCTTGCCCCCAACCCCCACACTCTGATTTATGGATAAAAAATTCCATATCTAAATGTCCTTTTGTAACTTACCTTAAATGCAGTGATGCAGCCCCAAGTCATCACCTCTTCTGGTTACTTTCAGCTTGGATCCTTATTTGAGTGTCCACTTCAGTGCCTGCATGATGTGGACACTTTCTATCTGATGTCCATTGGCTAGGGTCCTCTCGGGATCCAGAAGAGGACCAATACCTGTGGAGGGAACTGAAGGGGACCGGTGGTCTCAGGCTCCATCGCCAGACATGGCAGCAATGAGGGACCTATAAGGGAACTTAGATGAGTATATCTGGCTTCACAAAGTAAGGGGAATCAAAAGCCTTTCTGGATGGATTAAAAGTTTGTGGGAGGGATTGATTTACTGTCAGGATATGTTTTATTCTGTAGCATGATGCTGATACTGCTCTAATGTGACTATATCCTGTGAATTGTTGGGGGGCCCATTCCCGCCTTGTTTGGCTTTGTATTTCGTATACTTCAATAAAAATATTTGAAAAAAACAAAAAGTTTGTGGGAGGGATCGGAGTGTAAAAAAAAACACTTTTTGAGTACAGTTGGGCTTTTAGACTTATTAATAAGCTTATTTTTATAAGTCTAACAAAATACAAACTCATCTCTAAACAAAACTAAGAAGATGAAGTTGCCCTTTAATATTTCTTTATGTGCCTAGAACTTGCATTTTTACACAAACATATACATCCCAGGTGTCTCTCAGTATAACCTGACATATGCGGTTTTGTATCTCCGATGTTGTGATACGACATTCGGGGATATTTGTTGGACAGATGGCCTTCGGAAAAAGTTATGCAATCTGATTATTCAAATAATTTTTCTTGGCGTAATGGAAAACCTCATACTAGTCTGGAAGCAGGCATAATGCCATCCAGCAGATGGCTCATCTGCCGAGTGTTCCCGAACATCAACCCTCCTTCGTAGTGGCTTTATCGGCCAAGAATATTGAAAAAGGTATTTGCTAATGCAATTAAAGCATTTATCAACGCAAGGCGTATTAGGGAGCCACGGAAAATTGCAGAGGGTAGCCCTCCTCTAGAACACTTCAGAAGTAATGTTTCCCAGATTGAGACGTTGGTGGAGAATTGACTTAATTTCTGGTTGATAAATGGTAGGCAGATGCCCAGATTTTAAAATGTATTTATGTATGCAAACTGGCATGTAAAATAGGTTTGACTCATGAAATGCCGTTTTACTTTCACATTTTGTGTTTCCAAGATCTCAGATCTCAAATTCTTTGTTGGAATTACCATGAATCCGTTAAGAATTAGAGTCTACTTGGACACTTCCCCACATTGCCAGGCTAACAGATCTAAAACTGTTGATTGAGCTCAGGAAATTTTGGTTGTTTCACCAAAACCACTCTGCAATACTAGAATGCATCAACTTTGATTTAATATACATTGGTCTAAATTTAGTTCTGGTTTAGCATGGATGATTCTTATACCTACTATTGATCAGGTTAGAATCAGAGTCTACATGGACACACACTGCTAGGTACCCGAGGCTAACAGATCAAGAGGATAGAAATTGCTTGGTTTAAGGCTGCATTCAAAATGGAGGCTGTTTCCTGGTGTTTTCAGTGTTGAAAACTCCAGGAAACAGTCACAACTGAATGTTTCCCATTCATTTGAAAGGAAAGCATTCAGGCCACAGTTTTCGTGCACTTTCAGCATGTATTACGCTCATTCCCTGCATAGGTATAGGACTTTGATGATATTATCCCTAGCCTCCCCAGTCGGAATCAAACTCGCTTGATCTGACTGAACCAGATAGATTAAGTGAGGTAGCAGGCGATTTGCCAGGATTTTGGTGAACAGCTTAAGGTCCGTGTTCAGGAGTGAAATGGGGTAGTAACTGGCACAAAGGGAGGGTTCTTTATGTTCCTTGGGTATGACTGAAATGTGCACCATCAGGGAGTCTCTGGAAAAGGAAGTAGTAGTTGCAGTGCCGACTCTGAAGAATATATAGGGGGGGCACATAAGACACCACGGTCAAAACTGGGGAGTAGGAGGAAATAATATTTACAGAAACAACATTAACCCCTTGAATGCTGGTCTCACCATGGACCAGCGATCATTTATAGGTATGCATCAATATTCAAATTTTAGAACGGCACTGAAATTTTACAATTGGTCAAGCCGAAACCGAAAATAAGAGGTTTCTTTAACTTTTTTTTTTAATAATTGGGAGAAAATGGGGCTTTATTTCTTGTTTATTTTACTTTTTTTTAACTTTTTATATTTTTTTTTAAACATTCAGTGAAATTTCAAAGAAACAGTCCCTGATATTTCCCTTAAAAAAAAAATAAAAAAACAAATTCAGAGCGCTGAATGGGAAAAAAAAATATTTTCAGAAAATGTATCATTTTCAATTTATAAAATGGGCATATTAAAACAAGTCACTATCAGCTCATTTGTGAATGAACAGAGGCTTCAATGAAAAGGACACTTCTGTTCAATCATAAAATAAGTAACATGTAAATATTATAAGTTGCCCATTCATGAATGAACAGGAAGTGATGTAATCACTCCCTGTTCCTTCATAACTTGGAGACACAATATTCACAGAATACTATGTCCCCAAGTGACCTCTACTATTTACAAACACCAGTCATCATGTATGTGTTTGTAAACATAGAGAAAGTGTCGGTACTTGCTTGAAGCAGTTACTGGCATTTCGGTTTGCTCAAGGAGCTGCTGAGCCGACACAGACTGTCAGCTGTAGCAGCTCCTGCACCATCAGGCTCTTCTGCTGCTGGGGAGATGCTGAAGTTGTCTGATCCCCCTCTGACCCCCCCTACTCCCAGGGGGAGTCAGAGGGGGCTCATACCTGCAAACTGCAGCTGGCTCCCAGCGGTTGGGGAAGCACATTCTCCAGCATACCCAATTTTCGGGGAAGTTGAAGGGGGGTTGCCTGCTCTCCTCCCTGCTTGGCATCGGCTTTGGGGGTCTGGGCCCCCTCAATCTCCTCTGGGAGCTGAGGGATCAGGGGTCACCAGTCCCATAAAGGACCATCTCCCAGTGGGCAACAGAGCTGTCAGATTCTAATGATGGGATTATCCCATCTCTGGTTGGGAAGGGGTTAATGGGACTCCACAGGTGGCAAAATACCAAGGTCCACGTACTGGGGCCCTGGTAGATATGACATTGTCCAGCATCCTAATTTAGTGGGGGGGTGGTCAAGGTGAGGCAAACAAGGGGGGCAAGAAATGATCAAGGGGGGGTGATTGCCCCTTCCCAGGGACACCAGTGTCTGGCAAATTCCAGGCCCCCAATCCAGATGCTATACATTTCTTTTTTGTGTCAAAATCACAAACCTTTCATGTTGTCCTTATTTTTTCCCTTCACTGCCAAAGGCCAGAAATGATGCTATTATTGACATCTGCCTGCTGGAGTAAACCTGCACCCAGCACTGACCACCACCTTTAACAAATATTAACATCAAACAAATCTGATACTTGGTCCTTTGAGAAAAGAGAAAACAGAGCGCCTCTCTTAGTGCAGTAGTCAGAACACCTTTAATAAGTCTCACACAGAGATATACTCACAAACCAAGCACATAAACAGCTTTTCACAGTTCCATCAAGACCGATCCTCTCATCAAATGGTTCATGCAATTCCAGCTGTAATGGACCACCCACGAACTAGCACGATCCCTGAGTAGTCCATTACATCTGGAATTGCTTGAACCATCTGATGAGAGGATCGGTCTTGATGGAACTGTGAAAAGCTGTTGATGTGCTTGGTTTGTGAGTATATCACTGTTTCAAACTTAATAAAGGTGTTCTGACTTCTCCACTTAGAGAGGCGCTCTGTTTTCTTTCTTTTTGTATATGCTTTTCAGCCTGGATATGTCACATATCAAACCTGAGCTGCCTTAACCTCCTTGACGGTCTGATTATGTCTGTATTTTTTCATGTCAAAGCGGCACATTGTTTTGCAAAGTGTAAGAAATTCCTGATCAGGGAAAATGTGTACTTTGACAGTCTGCAAATCTGCAGTCTAAGCGCATCATTGCCCAACATGCCGTTGCCACAGATACCGCTGCAAGCGTTCGCCGGTGATATTTGCGGCAGTGTGAACTGGCCCTAAAAGTGCACTGGACAAAGCTTTAGGTGCAAACTATAGTGATAAAATGTGAAAATGTAATGTAAAAACGTAAGTATAATGTAATGTAGTGTGTATGATGTATTTTATTTTAGTTTTGTTTTTGAATTTTCACTGGTCTGCCCCCCCCCCCCCCCACCACTGTAGCTGCCG